>RHGK01000017.1:4613-47378 GCA_005281515.1 Taphrina wiesneri
GCGAGGAATGCAGTAAGAATGTCGGAATCCCGTTACGGCCGCCAAGGGAAACCGAGTATCATAATTGGTGCCCGGATTCCTCGACAAATATCCCCACGAACGAGATATCCAAGTATAACAAAGGAATCCACGGCGGAGCATACCAAGGACGCCAGGAATGCGTCGGACGAGCACACTCCGTGGGACCAGCTACCTACCAACCAATTCCCTGGAGGTCGAAAGTATATAAAGACCAGCGACCTCCTGAATAGGAAAGGTCGATCGATTAACGTGTGAACTACCCGTGTGAACTACCTGTAGTTATACTATATTCCCTAACTAAAGAACCCTCTGCTCTAACAAACCTGTGAACACCAAACCGAGCGAACCGAGGAACCCGTCTCTGCCATACAGAGAAGACTCGGATCGTGACAAGTTTCAGGCTCACGCCTGATTAGGAAAGTCCACCCGCTACCAGGGTTACACAAAGACTGTAGTACACAAAGCCAGAGGCTTTCTCAACTACCTATGAGGATAGATAGATCCTGGAGCGGACACAGCCAGGACTTAGCCCTACAAAATCCGAGTTGTAGGGCTAAGAGACTGGCGATAAGTGAGTTGTAGAAGAGCTCCACCAAATTCATGTCCAGACATGGGCGTTCAAAACGGACATCGGCTAGGTATAAGTCTGCAACACGGTCGTCAAGGTGGAGCTTTGGTACTGTGGGTAGCTGTCCATGGCCGTACACGTAAGGCTTAGTACCTGCAGCAGTAGCGCTCCTTGCTCAATTTGTGGCTATCAGGGCTCAAGGTAGTCTCCCTTCCTTGGTGCCACAGTGGAAAGTGTCAATGTCAGGCGGTGTTCTGCAGTGTCTCCTAGGCCTAGCAAGCGAAGTATGTACAAAACGTATTAATGCTACCGGTACTCGTTGTTAGTACAATTGCAACTGCAAGGTCTCATATCATGGCGCACGCCTCGTCTTGCGTGTCTGAATTTACCGGGGCTGCAGCTGCGCATGCTTCGTGTAAAGCTTCTGATAGTGGGATGGCACAGTTCTCCTCAGGCCAGCGCACGACTATCGCACTTGTGCCTCAGAACATGTAGTCGATGAGAAGCATGGGCAAATTGATGCCCCCTTTGCAATCAATAAATAGTAAACTCTCGTGATGTTGTGCATTGAACTGTCTTGAAAATGGTCTCATGCTCGAATCTCGACGCGAGTCTGCACAGGTCAATACGTTCTACAAAGAAGACGGACCGCACGCGCACAATCAGAATTAATCTTCTTCTTGACAGGTGAATGAGTATGGTCTAGTATAGCACTGCAGCAGGGAAAGTTCTGATCTCTCACTCTTCAGACACAAGTTTATGATCTTTCAAAGCTGTCTGAATCTCCACAATGCTACACCATATGATTCTGGCACAAATTTGCACATGACAATTTCTGGTATGTCATGATAGACATCTTGCAGATATTGTACCATTAGCACTCCATGTTTGATTGTCCCCAGCCGCACCGTGGTATGGTCGCACACTCATCACCAGTATCCGTGCACACATTTCATGAAATGCCTTGCAACTTGTTGTCTACGATTTTTCCGACGGTTTGAACATCAACATTGTCTACCATTGCGGATCGGTCCGCTGCAGTCGACGTTGCCAATGCTGGTCACTGCGTGTAGCAGACTGGACACGGACCGTTCTTCGTAGTGTTCTCCTGAACTAGCACTCATTCTGATTCCTTGGCTACTTTGTATTCCTCAGGAGTATAATCCTTCTGCACATGATCAATTATTTGATTTACAGCAGTGGTAGTAACGGTACCTGAGTGAAAGCATGTACAGCAGCAATCTCGTCCTTCAGAGCTGCATTGACGAGCTTGTGTCGCTGCAGTGTTCGTTTTCCGGCAAACTCAGGTGATACGATCACTACTTCGTATGCTTGGCCACAACCTCCACTAATATCTTCAATCTCGACATGTGAGGCATTTAATCTGGAGCGAATCGCAAGGTCAAGCTCGTCGCGACTGACACCACTAGTAGACATTCCTTCGTTTATTGAGCTATGTGACACGCAGGACACTGAAAACTCCTATCCAAACCACTGTCCAACAAAAGATCGAGGTTCCGGGCACTCGCGAAGACAAGAAACACAGAGCAGGCTATAATCGTGCCACAGGGCCAATGTGTAGGGAGTCTAAATCCTTGAAGCTGTAATTTCACAACCATGCACAGGTCAATATTGTCCACGGGTGGAGTTACCTTACCGGGACTGCTGGCTCCACTTTTGAACCACGATATGACAATGCAGAGCATGTGAAACATATATATACATAGTACAGCTGCTTGAGCTTAAGCTTGGAGCAGTCTTTATGGTATCGTTCTATGACCCAAGCCACTTCTGAAGCGTGTTCGTAAGCACTTTGTATGAATGGCGTCTGCTGTAGGATAGAATTGGATATGATCTATTCTTCGACTGACTCCAAATAGTGGCGGCAGTTCAACTTCTTCGAGAGTGTTGATGTGAAAGATGATCTTGATACTTCTCTACAAGCGCCTGCAGCTATCACAACGAATCTGCATGACAGCGTAATCTCTTCCAGCAACGACTGGACATTTCTAGGCCGTCATTCTGGACTACTACATGCTCTTGATGATCATTTTCGCCCAGTCGCCGAAGTATCTGCATATCCTGATGGCCGGGTAGATCATGTCATAGCGTGTTCGGGTTCGCTTGTAGCTACCATAGGCGAAGAGAAGTCTGGTCCGATATGTCTGAAGGTTTGGGAGCTTCGGAAATCAGGATCTACTCTAGGATTATCTTTCAAGCATTTAAGCTCAGTTGTGATACACACGGACCAACCTTACCCAATTACATGCTGCTCTGCATTGCGCGACTTGAGTCATGTTGCCATCGGATTCTCCAACGGCAAAGTAATACTCGTCAAGGGAGACCTAGCACGAGACAGGGGCGCGAAGCAGCGAGTCGTCTACGAGAGCGAGGAACCAATAACACAACTCGAGTTCCTGGTTTCTGAAGCTACCACGACTTTATATATCTTCAGCACAAGCAAATTACTGACCTTGACGACCTCAAACGCTAGTGGTAGATCAGTAACACAAGTACCCAGAGTCATGGAGTCCGTTGGCGCCGCTCTAGGTTGTGTTGCTAAGGACGAAACCAAGAACGAAATCGTTGTGGTGCGACAGGACGCAATCTATGTCTATGGAGTTCATGGACGTGGCCCGTGTTTTGCTTTAGACGGCCCAAAGACGCTTGTACATACTCATGGCAACTACCTGGTCGTTGTGCGGCCACCGAGCAATGCCAAAAGCTCGAGGCGTGCTTTAGCAAGCATTGGCATCCCTGATACCATAGAGGAGGGGTCACAGGTGACGATTCTTAATACCGCCCATAAGTTTATTGCCCATTCAGGTTACTTCTCAAAGGGTCTCAAGGCGGCCTTTTCGCGAGGTGGGTTCTTGTACTTGCTGACACTAGATGGCAAGCTCTTCAAGTTGAGCGAGATCGGTATGGACTCGAAGCTTGACATCCTGTTTTCCAAGAGCATGTATACACTAGCTTTGAATCTGGCACAGGAGTCAGGCTCAGACGACAATTTGTTGAACTCAATTCACTTGCGTTACGGGGATTTCTTGTACGAGAAAGGCGAATATGAGCAGTCTGTCGGTCAGTATACCCTTGCAGTCCGTCAGTGTCAAGCTTCGTCTATCATGCGAAAATTTCTTGAAGCTCAACATATACCATTGTTGACAGAATTCTTGGAAGCCTTGCACGACGCAAAATTAGCAAATGTCGAATACACCACGTTACTTCTAAATTGTTACGCAAAGCTTGACAGAAGGGACAAGATGGCTTCCTTCATCCGAGACGAATTAGAACACCCTATAGATCTCGATATCGCCGTAGCTTTGTGTAGACAAGCCGGCTATTTCGATGAAGCTCTAGGTCTTGCAGCCAAGCACAGGAATCACTCTATCTGCCTTGGAATAATGGTTGAAGATCAAAGAGACTTCGCAGCAGCTCTGGCATATGTTCGAAGACTTCACGAACCTACTGATGTGGGGTGCATACTGAACAGTTTCGGTAGAGAACTCATGCTCAAGGTACCAGCTGAGACTACGAAAATTTTCATTGACTTTTACACTGGAACGTTCATGTCCGATCGCAACACTCAACCTCCAGGTACTATGGACCCACCACGTCGCACGACTACGGGGTACGGCGGAACGATTTACGATTCGATGATCAACAGCCGGTACACTCAAGTCCTACCATCACTACCATCTTTGGACATGTCTTTATTCAATCCTATGAAGCGCGTCGCATCACAAACTACTTCTATCACCTCCAAAGAAAAAGAATCGCCAGAATACGAGCAAACAAGCGCATCAATTGCTGAAGAAGGACGTCCGTATAATGTGCCAGATCCTCGCACGGCTTTTCCTATCTTTGCTGATTTTCCTTTGCATTTCGTACAATTTTTGGAAGCCATCTTAGAACGACAATCGGATGTGACAAACGATGTCAAGAGGAAAGAAATTGTTTCTACCTTACTGGAGCTATACCTGCGACAAGCGCGCCATACTTCATCGGGGGAAAGTCGTGATTGGGAGAGAAAGGCCAAAGGATTGATGCAAACCGAGGCTGATTACCTTGAGAATTCTGATGCGATGCTGATTTTCCATCTCTCGAAATTCGAAGAAGGATCATTATTACTGCAAGAACGTGCCGGACGCAAAGAAGACGCTTTCCGTTCTTGTTGCACTGCAGGCGACACAGCCGGCGTCATTAAACTTCTGAAGCAATATGGCGAGGACGAACCTCTGCTCTATACACTTGCACTGAAGTACTTCATATCGAGTCCGAAGATTATTCATGAAGCAGGGTCCGAACTTGGCACTGTTCTCACGAAAATACAGGAGAAAAGGCTTCTAGCTCCATTGCAAGTAGTACAAGCATTGAGTAGCAATGCTGTAGCCACTGTCGGACTCGTCAAGGAATATCTCAGTAGTACGATCGAGAAGGAGCGTAAAGAAATTGCTTCAAACCAAAGTCTGATAGCGAGCTATCGACGAGAGACAGAAGAGAAGGCTCGTGAGGTGGACGAATTGGCAACCAATGCTCGGGTATTGCAGGTGTCTCGATGTTCAGGTTGCGGTGGTACTCTCGAGTTGCCAGTGGTCCACTTCCTATGCAAGCACTCGTTTCACCAGAGATGTATCACCACCACTACCGAGGATATCAGTTGTCCTATCTGTCTCGAATCAACCAACACTGTCAAGTCCGTAGTC
Organism: Taphrina wiesneri; assembly: GCA_005281515.1. NCBI lineage: Eukaryota > Fungi > Ascomycota > Taphrinomycetes > Taphrinales > Taphrinaceae > Taphrina > Taphrina wiesneri. Next base: position 9,909 of record RHGK01000017.1, read on the forward strand.
AAGAACAAGACAGAGCTGGCTGAGAAGCAAGAGTTTTTCAAAGAAGGTCTTGCCGCCAGTCGTGACAAGGCTAACTTCCTATTCTCACGATTGGATCTCAACATTGAGCAACCAGTTTCGTAGGAACGAGATTTTTCTGGTACCTCTGCAGTATTCTTGAGATGACTCAACTTCAGCTGCTATGCCCGCGTGCAGACTCCTTGGTCATTCACGAATGTATCGAACATCAATGGCCGAAAAACCCTAATGCAGTGCTGCAAAGTCGAAATATGTTACTCGCTGGAGCAAGCAAGCCGCTTACACAGCCAGAGTTGCCACAGGAGAAAACGTCGCTAGTGGAGCATTACAAACTCTTTCGCGCTCCCAGAGTAGGTTCTCTACATACCAGTCTCAATCGAAGTCTGGATCTTGACGCATATTCGAAGCACTTTCATTTCCGTAGCCAGTGGCATCGCCAGAACGATGGGCCAAAAACAATCTGCGCCGCTCATCTCTGCCAAGATCTCTCGCAAGTCGTCGACTTTCTGCAAGATCTCGTGCCGTGTTGAAATGCTGTTTGTCAGCTCGTTCATTGATTTCTGCACTGGCTTTGCCAAGCCTTGCAGCCTGTACGACTGCTCCAATAGCACTGAGAAAGACGAGAAACCCGATAAAATTGGTGTTGGAAGTATATCGAGTTTCGTCCTTGTTTGTCGTCCTGTTTCCCGTGTAGAAATGATCCCATGGAGCGGTTTCACTATGATCGGCTCGTTTCTGCCTGTTGTACTGGTTGAAGCGACTTCCCGTCATCTGACCAGCGTAAACTTTCGAATGCCGATTTGTGCCTGCCCATTGCCAGCCAACACCATACCGATCGAAAGCCGAACGCTTGGACTTGTCGCACAAGAGGTCGTTGGCGGCAACAATCTTATGGAATCGTTCATTCTCAAGAGCCGAGGGCTTATGTATTTTATCTGGGTGATAGATCTTGACCAATTCGTAGTATCGTTTCTTGATCTCCACAGGAGATGCAGATTGCTCTACATGGAAGATTTCATATGGAGTTGGAAATTGATGGGTCGGCCATGGCAAGTGACTCGAGGCAGCATTGAAGAGCGCTCTCGAGCATCGCATCTGTGTCCGCTACCCTGGTCAAGTATACTTCTACGAGTCAAGCCTACTATAGGTACCGCTTATCGTTGGATACATGCTGCAGTTTACGTACTGAGCTGTGCAATGGTATATCGTTCCTATGCTCTAGACTCCATCAGTGCATTCAAATATGCGTCTGGGAAGGATTTCTCTATGACTTCATAAAGTGCTTTGGTTATGGTTAGTGTGGCTTGATCGAGGCGTTCATCTCAGACCGCAGCCACCAGCGTCGAATGGCGTCAAAATTGTACTTCGAACGACTCAGACTGTAGCATTTTAACAATGTCTACCTTCACAGACATTGACCGGAGCTGATTTCAGCAGCACAACAAAATTCGCGATGAAGAGAGACATAGATATCGTGAATGTGGAATCCCGGGAAACGTCGAAGGTGGACGAAGATGACGAAGATGAAGACGTGTCCATGATCAACGTTGATTTTGAATTCTTTGATCTCAAAACAAACGTTGATTTTCATGCACTGAACACGCTGCTCAAGCAATTGTTGGGACCGGACGCTATTGACTTTGAGCTCGGAGCTATAGCAGACCTGATACTCGAGCAACCAGTTGGCAGCACTGTCAAGGTCGATGGAGAAGAAAGCGATCCTTATGCGGTTCTGATAGCTCTCAGTCTGAATAAGAATAAATTTCATGCAGAGCTCAAAAAGCTTGTGGAATACCTCCTGTCAAAATCGAAGAAAGATCAGAAATGTTATGCTACGTTGAGCAAGATTCTTGGTGAAACAGCAAAAGGCCAAACTGCATTCCTATTCTCGGAAAGACTAATAAATATGCCAGTGGAAGTGTCACCTCCACTCTACCGCATACTGTCAGAAGAACTCGTGACAAAGTCCGCCGTCGATGCAAGCTACACATTCGAGTACTTCGTTGTCTTGTCCAAATCATATACAGAAATATCCTCGAAGTTAGATGAAGAGGACGATCGCCCGAAGAAGAAAGGCAAGGCTTCAAAGCCGACAAAAGAGGTTTTCTACTTTCATGCTGAGGATGAAATTCTGATTAAGCATGCCTCGCATCGTGTACAATTTCAGTACTCGCACGAACTACCGGAATCAGATTCGAAACGTGCTTTCCATGACTTTGGGATCAAGCCGACTGGAGAATTGTTCATCTTGACGAAAGCACAATTAGGTAGTGCTGTCCTGGAAATGCAGGACACTTTCCCCTTCTAAGACCATGGCTAGCTTCATGTAATTTGGATCGAAAACAAGCACTAGACTTCTGATTCCTAGGTCGATCAAGATTAGTGCCGATTCATGTTGTCGCTTTGTGTAGCACAACGTGAAGCTGTACGATCCACTAACCGAGCTCGCTGTGCAGATTCTACCATGTATACATATTCCGCAACACATGATGCTCTGTCTGCGGACGCCGAAATTCCTTCTACACACCTTCCACAAGTCTCTCGCTGCATCATGCCATGAAAGTGCACAAGGCTGCTACTCAGAACGTTGTAGCTTCAGCTACAGCCTATACTGTAGTCATTCTATGTATGTATAGCACCGATAGACATTTTATGTACACTAATGCTTTATGAGCCTCCGGATAGATTATATAGTTATTTACATTTGAGAGGACGAGAAATGTCCATATGGTGTAGTGGCAACATACTCTCTTAGGGTGGGAGTGACCCCAGGTTCGAACCCTGGTTTGGACCCACAGCCAACTCGAAATTGGCGATGTTTTTTCTCATCCGAGCATTCGACATTTATGTCTCACAAGCTCGGAGAAGACCAAGGCACTGATTCTCAGACGTGCCTTGAATATAATCATAGTCTTTCATCATTAAAAATTCTATGCTGTAGGGTTGAAAGGACAGCTGCCCATTATGTACGTGTATGTCAGTTGCGGGAAGTGGCAGAACAATTTTGTGGAGTAATTGGCATGTGTGATTTGAAGTAATTCATGTACATTGCAGACTAAGCGCTAGGAAGGATGCGACAAGCTTCCACAAGTGAAGGACAGACGTATGCGATAGAAGATCCACATCTTTCGAGAATGAGTCCTATCCGTCCGGGGCGTTTAGCTCGAGTCGACACCTCTATAGATTCTCCAGCTGGATCTTTTGATGTTCTCGAAATTTATTGTAAAGTATTGGAGAATGATCCCGACATTACGATGCCGTTGGCTGCCATATACTCCTTGTTGGAAGTTCTCACAAAGACGAATGCGTCTACAGTGTCGGAATTTATGGACATCTTGAAGAAGGGAAAGACTATTCTTATTGATGCCGTGCCAAATTCATATTCTCTACAAGCAGGTTGTGACATTTTCCAGCGATTCGTCATGCGCAGTTTGGACAATATCGAGAACTTTGAAGATACCAAGGCGCATCTTGTCGCCAATGGTCAATTGTTCGTGGAACGTGCTCGACAAGCTAGAGAGAAAATTGCTGCTACTGGATCTTTATTCATCAAGGACGGAACGACGGTTCTGATCCATTCATACTCACGAGTTGTTCTGGCTGTACTGACCAAAGCGGCAGCCAAAAACAAGAGATTCAAGGTCTACATCACAGAATCTCGTCCCAATGGCTCAGGACTGAAGTCGAAACAAGTTCTTGAACGCCATGGCATTCCTTGCTGTATGTTGCTCGACGTCGCTGTGGGTTATGCAATTCACAAGACTGACATGGTCCTCGTGGGTGCCGAGGGCATTGTCGAAAACGGCGGGCTCATCAATCAGATCGGAACGTTGAACGTTGCGTCCTTGGCTAAAGCAGCGAATAAGCCCTTTTATTGTCTTGCGGAATCACACAAATTTGTACGAATATTTCCTCTTTCACAATATGACTTGATTACACCAGAGCCAGTACTACAGTTCTCGGACCCACCCATACCTTCGCAAATAGGAAGCGCGCCTTTGTCGCCAAACCCGGACAGGACGAATGGAGTATTCGAGCAAGAAACGACTCGACAAGGCGGATTTTTCGGCGTGGACAAGATCACGAGTAGCTCTGCAGACGTGCGTAATGGCGATGTCATGGACATTGAAGAAATTGCCAATAATCCGCAACTAGTGTGTCAATCAATAAATCATCAAGAGGAACGCTAACAATGCCAGGATTTGACACCGCCAAACTTGATCACCGGCTTGATTACTGACTTGGGTGTATTGAATCCAATGTCAGGAGTCAGTGAGGAGCTGATCAGGCTTTATGGCGCATAGGAGTCTATGTAATTACAGTAGGGGCCTACTTTGCTATCGAGCGCGGAAAAGGTTCGCCCAGGCTCCATGTAATGAGCTTTCTCAGAAACGTGAACGAACGGGGCATCAGAATGCACTAAATGAATCACAGGGAAACAACGATGCTGACGTGACAGTCTCACGAGGAGAAGCATTGGCGCGGCTATGGGAGTATAGTCGCCGGGACACATTAACATTCAATAACTAAAATTAAAGCTTACGCCGATGGTTTTGACTTTTCGTTTTGGTGCACAAGCACTTCCAACAACTTTTTCATGTCATCAATTTGTCGTTCCATACTTAGAATCCTCTTCTTCGTCTCGTCATCGAGTCCACCAGTACCTTCGGAAATCATGACACCCGTGTCCAGTCCTTCTTCATCGTCCGTGTCGTTGTCGCCATTGTCGCGCAAGTTGATCTCGCCGATTGGTCGCGGACCAGCCGAATGGAATACATTTGTGCCCAATCTTTGTGTACCGGCAATAGTCCCGATCCAAGATGTGCCCTGAACATCTGGTCGAGCGTGGATTTCCGACGGTACTGGCGCAAAGGGACTCGCCTCGTACAGCGAAAACAAGAGCACATAAGGAAAGTGCGTCAATCTGAGAATCCAAATCTTGACTGATCGCAAGACAATGTGATTTGAGGGTAAGAACAACCGAAGTGGTCGGACGAGAAGTAATCCGAGTAAATTGAAAGGTGGAGTCAGAATCACCATGTGATCACTCTTGCTAGACTCGAGACACGTCGTGGCGAATAGATGATTATACTCGTTTCGAGCATTATTCATGACCGTGCTGAACGATGAACTGAGAATGGAAATGAGTGCGGTAGTCAACAAGATCGAACTGAAAGTCACAAAGACGATCATCAGTGGAGGTCCGTAAATTGGGTGCAAGTTCCGCATGGCGTCGAACCCTAGATAGGTCGAGCCAAAGAATATCTTTGTCAGTAGCCAAGATACTTCATAGACCGTGTACTTGTTTCGTCCAAGGATGCTGAAAGTGACTAGAAAACCTGCATAGAGTGCCACGATCAAGACCAAGAATTTCAGAAAGTCAGTCACCAGTCTTCGGAGACACGGAAAGAGAGTGCCAAAGTATGGTGATAATGACAGAAATGAAAATAGTCGTGGGACGAGAAGGACTCCTTGCAATGAGAGAACGTCGTAAGATTGTCCTACCAGACTGGGATCTTGCCTCGCGATTCCAACGGCGCGCAGCACAATCCAAGCTAATGCCACGACAATCATACCGAGGTCAAAGTAGTTGAACGGATTGGCCAAGTAGAAACTCACAGTGCCAGCTTCTCGAAATTGATCATATTCTTGATACGTGAAGCCCAAGAACCAAAGAGCCAGGATGACTTCGATCCAGCCGAGTGACCTATACTCTCGATCAACGACGACGAGCAAGTATAATGCTGCAAGGATGAAAAAGTTGAAGGACTCTATGATGAAAGCATATTGGGGCACTCTCAAGCGTGCAAAGTTGCAAAACTTGTGGTCCTTATTTTTGTTGTAAAACTGTGCCTTTTTCTTTCCGTGCTCACTAATGTCGTCCCAGAAGATAATTTCACCATGCCAAATCTTGAGTAGTGTGTCTTGCACTATTTGAGCAGATGTGAAATGCTTGGCTTCAGCTACGATAGCCACTTCCAGAGCGGTGAAGCTGTCACCGCCAATGCGATCTCGTGCGAAATCTTCCAGGTCATCATTTACCCCTGAGGTGACCTGAGAGTCGATTCGGAGCAGAGGTGTAGATTCGTGAGAACTTGCTGTTCTAGCACTGCTTCGTCGGCTGATTGATGGCTGCGAAGCCGATCTGTCTCGCTCGTCAGTATCGATCGTAGCTTTGAAGTCGTTTGTTAGTGCTAGCAGGATTCCCTGTGTATCGTACTTTCGAAGCAGACGCATAGCTGCAATCTCACAAGCATTTCCGCGTGCATAATCCACTGTTGTTTCGTCCCCAGCAGCCTTAGCTGCAAATTCCAGCTTGCACCATAATAAGGAGAAGATCAGGTATGGCGCCTGGCATTTTCTGATCTGACCGACCAGTGTCTTGAGGACTTCCAGAGTCCTTAATTGCTCAAACCTGTGATCAATGAGACATGATAGATCCGGACACTTGACAGGTAATTTACGTGAATGGTCCATCTATAGCTCGTGCAAACAATTCTTTCAATTTGATCACAAGCTGTGGACATGAATTAGGCCATCTAATCGACTGGTAGGACTGCTTGCGTGAGGACGACGAGAGTGAGTATGACATCTGAGGTCGTGTCCCCTACGAAGGATACATACTCTGTTTCCTACCACAAGATAACTCCCAGGGCACCTTTGATTATGATTTGTTTGCGTGGGAAATGCAAAAGATGAGATGCGACTTGTGGAGCCGATCGTGTTGTCCGTGTTCAGGACGATCACATGTCTTTCGTCTTCTCCAGACTTCGGATCATTCTTCCGAACATATTCAAGGATAACAAGAAACACACTGCTGTCTGTGGTGCTCTTAGTTCTTGTGCATCATTCGACAATGATTCGTGCCCCTATGAGATCAATCATTCAGAACCGTCGTTGTTTTGCGACTGCACCAGTGCTTGCGAAAGATGTCAAAAAGGCAGGAGTGCTCGGAGGTGGTCAGATGGGCCTTGGAATAGCTATCGTGATCGCCAACATCGCAAAGACTCCGGTCACACTAGTAGATGCTTCCGAACATGCTTTGACCAAGGGACAGAGCTTCATGAAGAAATTACTGGAAAAGGATGTGGCCAAAGGTCGCATAACGCAAGAGCAATCGGAGACGACCACAGGCCTCATCAGCTTCTCGAGTAATGTAGATACAGGCTTCGACGACGTCGATTTCCTGATCGAGGCGATACCTGAAATACCCAGCTTGAAATTCGATGTCTTTAAGAGACTTGCACAACAAGTGCCAAAGACGACTGTCCTGGCAACAAACACAAGCTCAATTGGCATAACAAAGATTGCGCATGCTGCTGTTGGTGCTGAAGACAGGGTGATTGGCTTCCACCTCATGAACCCGGTTCCCGTCATGAGAGGAATGGAAGTCATTACAGGGTTGCAGACTTCGAAAGAAACACTAGAGACGGCTTTGAGCTTTGGGCAAAAGATGGGCAAGGTTGTTTCACGATCACAAGATTCACCCGGCTTCTTGGCGAATCGTCTGCTTATGCCATATCTGAATGAGGCGATCATTGCATTGGAGACTGGTGTTGGTGAAGCCACTGATATTGACAACATCATGAAGAACGGCTGCTCAATGCCCATGGGACCGCTTGCCTTGGCAGACTTTATAGGTTTAGATACTTGTCTGAGTATCATGCGTGTTTTGTATGGTGAGACTGGTGACAGCAAATACCGCCCAGCAATCTTGTTGGGCAAGATGGTGGATGCAGGCTGGGTAGGGAAGAAAGCTGGCAAGGGATTCTACGACTACTAAAATTGGCATGGCCTTATCGATGACGATGCCATAACTTGGTTATAGATCCGATGTAGCATAGGTAGAAGTCCTGCAATGTTATCAAGAAGCTTCAGGTCTACAACAGATGATTCTCAGCTCCATGAACTACCTGCAGATGGTACTACTTCTTTAGGAAACCCTTCCCGGGGCCCCACGAACTTCGTGTTTGTTGTCGATAAAGAATTCCCTGCGCGACCGACGCATCGCATCGCATTCGTTCCATCGCGCATCGCTCAATTGACCCCCGGGAAGATTACTGCATAAATCGTCAGTAGCGCTCTACCCTCCTTCGTAGGGTCACTCATGTCCTTGGAGGAAGGTCAGCAGCCATCCTCAAGCGTCAAGAAACGCTCTTTCGAGGCTGCATTCGGGTCCCCTCAAGTCATTATCGAATCTGTACTTCCCCACGTCTCATCAATTGTAAGCACCGCTGCAAGCTATTGGCAGCGATGCTTCAACTCCGTTTCACAGCTCGTGAATAGTCGCATTCAGCGGTGGCAAGATGAAGACAGTCAGTATCAGGAGCCAATACCCAAGAAAGGGAAGCGACGTCGAGCTCGAAAGGATGAGACCGAGGAACAGCGAATGGCTCGTCGTGCAGCTCGAAGAAGTACTCGTGGGTTCGTGAAGCAAGGTTCGGCCCTGGAACATCAGGAACTAAGTTCGCCGACTACAAGGTTATACAAGGCGAGGCCACAAAATCGGAACGAATCAGCACAAATGCTCACAACACGCACCCGGTCGCAGACCTTGCACCAAGCTCTAGGTCAAATTGTAATGCCACCGCCGTTGATGCAGCCTCGGAGGTCTTTGCGCAAGCAATATAGTGACATAATTTCTACTCGAGATCGTCTTGCATTGAGTGGCTCTACTGTGCACAGTCGTGGTAGTGCTTCGCCCATGCATCGTAGAGTCATTGCCAATTCTATGGACTCGAGAAGGCACACTCTGTCCGCGTTAAACATTCGAACAGCGAAGGATGCGACAAATGTACTCAACCGAATCACGCCCCACAAGGCCCGCATACAAAAACGAAATGACGGCAAATCTTTACAACTACCTTTCACAACTTCGTCCCTATCTTTATTGCTCGAGAGTCCTTCTCAAGCGTCCCCACAAGTACAATACCGTAGTCCTGGAGCACCTTTAGCTAGTCCTGCATCCAACTTCAATCCATTCCGCACTAAGGACAATAATAATCGCATGGTACACAGGACGGATGAGCAAAGTCTCGATGATTTGATCGCTGACCTGCGAAAAGAATACCCCCATCAATACGAGTGGCAGAAAATCGACAAGGAGAAAGAGGCAAGGAACCAAGAAATCGCGAGGAAACGAGGTCTATTAGCACCCGCCCGCGCACCAATTCCCATCGACACCTTGAAAAAGGTCGAACGCGCATTACATGGTCAACTATCCTATGATGCCATACTTATCGACAAATTCAATCAAGAAATCAAAGTCAAGGATTTATCGACACTGAAATCCACAGCGTGGTTGAATGACGAAGTAATCAATTTCTACATGAACCTCATCATTGAACGCTCGAAAGCGGAGGGAAAGGTCAAATTACACGCCTTCAACACGTTCTTCTACTCGAAACTCGTCAGGAGCGGGTACAAGGACGTGAGAAGGTGGGCGAAAAAGGCAAAAGTCGATATCGCCAAGTGTGATTTGGTGCTTGTGCCCGTTCACCTCGGCGTACACTGGTGCATGTCCGCCATCAACTTCAAGGAACAGCGATTCGAGTATTGGGACTCACTCAACGGTGGTGCGGGGCAAGCATTCGCCGCGTTGCGGGAGTACGTCGAGAATGAGGCACCAAACACCGATTTCTCGAGGTGGACGGATTACGTGCCCACGACGGGACCTCAACAACGTAATGGATTCGATTGTGGTGTCTTTGCGTGCCAGACTGCGGAAAGTCTCAGTCGGTTCATGGTCCCGCACTTTACTCAGGACGAAATGCCAGAGTTGAGGAAGAGGATGGCTGCTAGTATATTAGATGCCAAGATTTATTGATTCCTGAGGAATGTATTTATATTTTCGACTCTATTGTACACTTTTGAACCCGACACGCTGCTTTGTCGCCAGCTATCAAGTCCGCCTGCGGTCAGTCAAGACCCATCACGATGGTGAGCCCGCCTTTGAACTGTGCGATGCTCGTGATTGACAGGGAAGGATAAACAACCATAGACCAACTCACAGCTTTGTGCCCTCCGGTATCCTGCCCTCGAGAAGCATCATCTCTAGCTTCTGCACCTCCGCCATCGTAGTGGCATTCATGATTGCCAACTTGATCTTTCGCCTCTCTTCCTCCGTGATTCGTCCGAGTCCCGGTCCATCGAATCCATTCGTAGAAGAGACATCAAAAGTCTTTGACTTCACACCCAACAGTTCAGCCGCTAATGGTGTCGGATCTTTCGCCGTACCAAACAATTCTCGCGCGGCACTCCTCTCCGTCATCTTGATTTTTCTGAAATCGAGTATTCGTAGTGACGGACAGCGCCAAATCAACCATGCGCGGTAATGTTGGTTGCGGGAAACGGGATTTTCAAGGCACGTCAGGGTATCTAATGACTGCAAGTCCGCCAACGAGTCGAGATCAGTCAGTTCCGCGAGACTATTGTGCGACAACACGAGGACTTCGAGGTTCGGTAACGTGTTTGCCAGTGAGGGACTTATCGAGGATATACGGTTCCTTGCACACAGCAGTGTCTTCAAGTGAGTGAATCGCGGAAAGTTACCAAGATGACGAATGTCATTATCGGTAAAGTCTATAATTCCAGTCTCAGCAATCAGTCTTTGAGCGAGCACCGGAAGTGGTCTTGGCCGGACTTACCGATAGCGTCGTTTTGGTCGCGTGTGATTCCCAAATTCTCGATTGCTGGGATTTTGTAGCCTCTTAAATCGAGTTCCCTCTGTTTCAGTGGGTTCAGGAAGGAGGGTGCATTGGTGAGGACGTCAGCCGTGAGTCTGACCATGCAATCTTTCCACTAGAATGCCGATTCAATAACTTCCGGTGATTTACTTTGTTATGATATGCGAAGACTGTCGGAGAGTCGAATCAGGATGAAACAATGATGTATCGTAGCTGACGACTAGGTTTGTGTTCCTCCAGTCAAGTCAGAGGCAACTATTGATGTCTTCTCATCTGATGCTTTTGAACACTAAAGTAAACTATATTGTCACGAACGCTTGATCGCGATTGAACCGAGATACCAATTCTGATCTGCTGCTGATCAAAACTCTAATTTAGAAGTGATCACTTGATTCTCCAAGCATTCTAAAGCTTGAGATACCAATAGTAGCAGTCATACTGAGCAGAAATGACTATGTGATCAAGCAAGTGTCGATGCAAACTAGAGGACAATCAAAATATCAAAAATGTCGAAACAGTTATTCCTTGGCAAGTTCAAGGGAGCCGCTGGTAACCACATAAACTTCAGAGCGGCTGTGAGAAATAGTGCAAAGGGCTACTTTCAAATGAGATACTACCCACAAGCAAGACAAGATCCGCTAATCGACAAAATTCAAGCTGCTCAAGTGAAGCACTTTGAGGATCGATTGGGCGTGGTACATTTGAATCGTCGCTTGATGATCAGTTTCGTCGTCTCGATAGCCAAGACGTCCAAGAAAGCTAGTGTGAGGAAACGTCTACAGCATCGCTTGGCAGAAGCGTTTCGTGCCGAAATTTGTGCGGCAGGCCCGGCGGTCTTGCCTGCACAGCCGATGCATGTTCTCTTTGCACCCTCGATGCGGATCTACAATGCTCCGTTCCAGGATTTGAGACAAGATGTCATAGGGACGTATCTGCAGGCTAAGAACGCATTCGATTCGCTGTCCGCCTCGAGAAAAGCATCGCTGGCTCCGAATATGGTCGCCAGTCGATTTGAAGCTCCCGAGAATGGTGGACGGCCCGTTCTATACAGTTCCCAAGCAAATCTACAGAGAAAGATCACTTCGGCGTCAAACGTACTACGTTCAAGTACTTATCTGAACGCTCATGGAGGTGCGTCGGCATTGCTTAAGAAACTGCGACAGGTCTCGGCTCATGATACATTGATACGATAAAACCATATGCACAACTCCTAAACGCCAAGTTGGCTCTCCTGTCTATATACAGTTTAGTTTGCTGTTTAGATGCGTGCTTGATCGCGTTCTATGATACATTCGTAGCGACTTGTCCGAAGGACCAGTCATCGAGCAGGTGCCTTAGGGTGTTAAGGGAAATGGGCTTGGTCAAGTATCTCTGCATTGATGTCAGCTCTGCTCTTTGGGCTGATTCGTTCGAGGCTTACGTCGCATCCGACTTCAGTAGCTCTTCTCTTGTCCTCATCTGCTGAAAGGCCGGTGCATGCAACGATCTGTGCTTTGGGTATGAGCTTCATGCTCTCTATCTGGCGAATCTTCTCGGTCGCTTCCAGCCCATCAAGTACCGGCATCTGGATGTCCTGATGATGTCAGTTCAAGGATTGACATACGTACAGGCAGTTCTTACCATGAGAATCATATCATACGCCTGCTCTGCACCAGTACCGACAGAGTCGATTTCGTCTACAGCCTCTTGTCCATTTACAACCGCTTTATACTCCACCCCACGCTTCTGCATGAATCTAGCAAGCAGACGAGAATTTGTTGGGTTGTCCTCAACAATGAGTACTCGTGGGCTGGGCGGCAAGGACACAACTGTTTCGGAACATTGTGATGCCACCTTGACAGGAGTAACGAAGGGGGATGGCGCGATCTGAGCATCTTGCGTCAAAGCTGGAGGGACTGGCTTCGGTTCATGAAGTGGTCCTTGTGCTTTCGGATCATGTATATTTCGGTCGTCAGAGTGAAGATCGTGTCTTGAGACCTTAGTCGCTCGATCATTTCGATCATCGTGCAATAGTGGTGACGATGGTGTCATTTTCATGTTTGGGTCCCTACTCAGGGAGCGAGGACGCTTTCGAGACATCTGATCAGCCGTCACAAGCAAAGCAGGTGACGACTTGACATCACGCTCAATCTGCGCAAGGAGAGTCGCAAGCATATGCGGACCGTAGTGCGGCCCGAGTTGATAGCTCAGGTGACGAAGAGGACCAGGAGGCATGGCAAAGGCTGCTTGGCCCGTGTAGACCACATGTAGCTCCTTGACTTGCTTGCGCAAAGAAGCAAGGTGTACATGCTCGATGGCAAACAAGACGGACGGACCTTCAACTGGTACATCAGTATAAGTGACAACATTGTAACAGAGAGCTTTGAGATCTCGCCGCAACGTTTGTGCTAAAAGCTTTGTCCCGGCTGACTCAGGCACTTCAGGACAAAGTAATCCCACTGTCTGTATAGCTGAAACTTTTGGCATCCAAGCTGCAGGCACATCGCGGCCAAGTGCCATGGGTATAGCCAGGTGGACGACCGTGTATGCACCTTTCTCCGAATCGACTTTGATGTCTCCTTTGAGCTGTGCGACTGCTGCAGCGACCAAGCTGAGTCCAAGCCCTAGGCCGAAACTGAAATTGTCTTCCTTTGTAAAAGTCTCAAATAATTTATGCTTGATAAAGTCCTGGTGAATACCACTACCGGTATCATAAACATCGATGAGAACTTTTGACTTGTCCCTGTCGGTCGACAATGAAATTTCAATTTTGATGAAGCCGGTCGAGGTCCACTTGAGAGAATTGGAGACCAATTGTTCCACAATCTGGGACAAACATTTGCTGTTGGACAGTCGCTGGCGCAGGTAGTGCTGAGATTGCAAAGTACAGTCAATCACTATTTGAACATCATTTCCCGAGTGTGACAATTCACTCTTCGCATGTTTGTGCATTCTCCGACGGTGTCGATTGCTTGCGAGCGTCACAGCATCTTCGACGACCTGTACAACATCAATGACTTCCATTACGGCGATAGGCTCGTTGATGTTGGATCTTTTCTTTGCACGATTGAGACTTAACATAGACTCAACAATACTCAATTGGGAATTCCCACATACGACAATTTCCTTGAGCAGATCTACCTGCTCTGAGTCAAGGCTCGATTCCAAAAGCACTTCTGCATTCAATAGCAGGCCGTGTAAGGGTGTCCTCAACTCGTGAGACAGAGAACTGATGAATTGTGCCTTGCTCTTGTCAGCATCTACAATTTTGGCCTTCTGTAGCTCAAGCATGAGAGTCGATCCGAATGCGCTCAGATAGTCTCTCTCATAATCGAGAAAGATTCGAGAAGAGGAATTTGAACCTGCTACGAGGAAGCCGGCTAGGCGGTTCTCAGAGTCTGACCAAGGTGCTACAATAACAGAGGTAGTGTGTGCCTCTAGAATAGTGCTCAACGCCTTTGGGAGATCTGAGGAGAATGACATGGATGCAAAATTGTCTTTCTTGAACAGTCCGCATAATTCTACAATGTCATCAGTTGGACATGAAAATTCGCTAGCGACTTGTCCATCTCGTCCAATCACTTCAGTTGTAAACTTTGCGCAGGACTCAGAATGCATACGTCGATCCAATTGTAGGACAACTACTGAGTCCACCTCCAAGGCATTTCGCACTATGGCAGCCGCGTTGTGACCTATGGCGGACTCTTGAGAACTACTGCAGTCAGCTCTCGTGATCACACAAACACTCGTGGCTTACGATAAGGAGACAGAATTAGAATCAGTTATAGAACTTGACTTCATATTGGTCTCAATAAATGACACAATACTGCTTTGAAGCTTCTGTTGCATGAGTATAGTCTTCTTCTGGAAATGTAGGTCGAGGTCATTAGTGATCATGCGACCCAGATCACGCAAAAGTTCCAACTCATCCTGAGACCATGTGCGTGTGTGATCATCGAGAGCACAAACAGAGCCTACGTTGTATCCTTCTTCAGTTTTTATCGGAAAACCAGCATAAGATCTCAATTTCGGATCATTTTGCACACACGCGAGATGGTTGAACTTGTTGTCTAGAGACAAGTCCTCCACCACGAATGCCTTCTCATTCTGTTGGACAGTATATTGACAGACTGTTAGCTCACGCGGGAGCACTTGGGGAACGATCTCGAGATTTGTCGAACTGGATTGAGCCAACACGTACTGCTGCGCTTCGTCCAAGAATGTGATCAGGCCGACCTCGGTCCTCAGAAGTGAACGAATGAGTCTGGAGTATCGCTCAAAGTCGATTGCATGGAGCGCGGCGTCCCGGTAGTCGTGGAGTGACTTGACATGCTGCCTGTTGTTGAGAACGATGGTAAGTTCGTCCTTAGCATTGTTTTCACTCATCGATTCCTTCCATGTGCGACCTCAGGAAGGATCGGAAATCAAGTCGAGTTGTGCTGATGACTGGTACCACAGTGTAGGAACGGCTGTTGCAGGTAAATCGTACAGAGACGGTGTTGTCAATGATCAGGATGAAGGCACATGTGGGAAGCTTGGCAGGTTCCCAGAGAAGGATCTACCAACCAACGAAGAAAGCAACCAAACTTTGGAAGTCTTGGGCTGCAGACAAAGCACCGGGGCAAGGCTGCAAGATCGATAGACAGGAATCTGCAGCCAGCCAGCCTCACCTGCCAGGCCCCCACTTCTAAGGTTGTCAAAGAACTGAGTGCAGCTCTCCATTGGCAGAAGTGAGACTGGGCTGATCTGATCTTCCAAGAGACCCAAGGTCAGCTTCCATTTTAGGCTCCCACACTCAAGGAGAGAACAAGGAAAAAGCTCAGCCCTGGAATTCTACTGCCTGTGCCATCAGCACTCCCTCCTCTCCCAAGTGCTAGCCTCCCGCCAACTGCCATTGGACAACTGCTGTGACCACTGGCCACCACATGAGCAGCCCTGACCGCACGAGAATTGGAGGAATGAGGAAAGGTCCAACGCATCTGGCCCAGCGTCCCTCACCCCATATCAGCCTGCACATTGGAACACTCATCCTACCACCAAAAGCCCCTTTTCCTCGGCCGTCCATCCATGGAACCCCCGTCTCCCTCACCCTGACCTCTCTATCCCGCACCCCCCGCAACGGAACAATCGCATCCATCAATCGGATCAGCTGCAGAGAACCTCCTGAATCCTCACTTTGTGGTAGGCCTAACCGGCAGCTGTGTTCATCCAAAGTGCTGCAGATTCAACTACAACTACAGCTGGAGCTGCACAACTGGATATCCGTCCCACTGTTGTATTCCGCCTTTACACTCTCGATCAACGGTTCCAGGAGTAGGTACTAGTGCGTGCTGTGCAACATTTTTCTGTACTAGTGCAGGGGCTTGCTAGCTAGTGGCCTCATGATGCTACTACCTATAGATCAACACAATAAGTGATTGCCTCTTGGCATTGGCAACACGTCTGTACACTAACAAAGTTGTTTATACTGTACTATTAGAACACTTCGAGCAATTACCTCGTGCTCGCAGCTGCGGTGTAGTAAGCAGGCATGCCTTTTGATGGTGCATCCTCCAATACCCTGGATAGTCCACCAGCAGAGAATCCTTTGGACGGTGTGGACTTTGCTTTGTCTCCCTCGACTTTACCAGAGCTCGATGACGCTGGCTCAGAACACAAGGCTGACAAGCATCGACACAGAGCAGGAACGTCCGAGATCGGATCAAGAACGGGTCCTCCAAAAATTGTTGATCGACCGGTGCTCCTATCAAAGTTTGTACAGCTCAAGAAGCTTAAGCTACCTAGTACGTTCGACTTTGTGACGACGCAACCCCTGCCAGAGTCTCAGGCAAAGTTCCGCACTTCATGGCTACAAGACACGACCTGTCTGAGCAGAACCTGTCAAGGACTGCTGAAGCACGGAAGTACTCAATGTGCAGCATGTTCTGCCCGTTCCAATAGTTCTGGAGGTTGTCGGTTCAAGCGACTCAGAAAATTTGATACGTCAGTTACCGCTCGACAGACTCAGTACACATTGACTAGTGACAAGACGACCTCGGAATCGGCTCGAAGGAAATACAAACCATTTCTTAGCGCAAATGGTCAAATTGAAGATGCTCATTTCCTGCTTCGGTGTATCAGAGAGCCTCTTATGAACATATTAGTCAAGGAAAGACAGCACGACACTAGACCAGGTATTATACGGCGCCATCGAGACACGGAAACCCGCAATGTCTGCGATGGCTGTGAAACAACAATATTTTCAGGACACTGGATCTGCTATGTTTGCGCAAGAGAGTTGTGTTTGAACTGCTATGATGAATGGGACGATTCACAGGCAGCAACCGGCAGGTTCTTGCATCTTAATCGCTGTATCAATCGTGCTCGACAAGCACGACAGATGCATACCAAAACACAAATGCTTCCCAGCACAAGATTTGGTGAGAATGAATTAGACATACTGCATCACGACCTGCTCTTAGCAGCAGAATTTCGAGAGAACGACTCACCAGTGATGTCGCGGCCAATTTCCATTTTCAAGCACTCTGAAGGATTACCTTATGCTAAGGCTGACTTTCAGAATCTCCCATTCCATGAATTCCGTCAACACTGGGCGACAGGTCAGCCTCTCCTTCTCTCCGGCTTCCAGGATCGATTTGAGCTTTCCTGGACACCGGAGTATTTCATTTCGAACTTTGGTCATGAAAGGACAGAACTTGTTGATGTCATATCCAAGGCTGTGCGACCAAGCACTGTAGGCGATTTCTTCGAGGGCCTCAAGACCGAAAATGCTGGAGCGATGAGGCACTTGAAGCTCAATGATTGGCCTGTCGTTGATGACTTCGCAACAGCTATGCCGGAACTATTCGAGGACTTTGAAAGGGCTTTGCCATATCCGATATATACTCGTCGGCAAGGGTTTCTGAATCTTGCTACATGGTTCCCACCAGAGTTCTTGCCGCCGGACCTTGGCCCTAAGCTTTATTGTGCAGGAGCTTCCTCCGATGCAGCGGGAGCTAATGGCACGATAGTGCTCCACATGGACATGACCGACGCTATCAACATCATGACATGGGCAGGCGCGAAGCCCGAGGACAGACTGGGTTGTGCTGTTTGGGATGTCTTCACTCCATCAGATCTGGAGCCAATTCGTTCTTACCTACTTGAGAAATGGGGGAGGGTGAATCCAAAGATGATCATGGATGACCCCATACGACGTGCCCAATTTTATCTAAACAAGACAGATCTGGAAAATCTGGCGGAAAGAGGGGTCTTCTCCAAGCGGATCTATCAGAATCCTGGAGACGCCGTCTTCATGCCTGCGGGGTGTGCACATCAGGTTTGTAATCTGACTCCATGTATCAAGGTTGCCTGCGATTTTGTCTGCCCTGAGAATATCTTATGTTGTTCAGAAATCACTGAAGCAGATCGCAAATTGGCTGGCCACGCAAAACGAGAGGATGTCTTGCAATTACAAAATGTCATCTACTTTGCGTACTTGGGTGTCTCCGAATGGCTACGAGATCCTGTACCGGGCGAAAAGCTCACAACGATCGATACAAAGGCTAGTGCTTCCTCAAGGAAGCGCCCAGAGACTGGCAAGTATGCTATTGCTTCGCAGGAAGAGAATGCTGAACCTCGTACAGCATCCCGTAGAGATCAGCGCAAGAGAAAGGCCTCCAATTTTCTTGAGTACAATAGTGACGATTTACTTGAGGCATCGATCGATCACGAAGCGCCCGAAGTGGAGTTTCATCACAAGCAACAGGTCAAAAGGAAGCAGCAAGAGACCACAGAACACCATGAGAACCCAATGTTTAATTCACCACTAAAAGCCTCAGTCTTGTCATTTGTTCAGCCTGGCCAAAGATTAAGGCGCAGAAGGAATCTTTCGGTAGACGAGTCTGATCAGAGCGCAAGATCCGAATGCGACACAGCGAAGCGTGAATCTCGACATGCCAAGCCAAGTCACATAGTCAAATTACGACTTCGACAAAGCACTATACCAAAGCAAGAGCAGCTCACTTCCGCAGAGTCAGCCTACGCATCTTTCATCGAGCAATTCGGCTATGACAAGCTCGCAGAGCTGTTCTACGCCGATAAATCGTACTTGACACGAGATATGCAAGACTCTAATGACGACATGGAGATCAAGTCCATCATGCAATGTGCAGCTAGTTCGCCAAAGACAAAAGCTACACTGGTACAGCAATTTGCAGTGCAAGGAAGTCATACAAAGAACACGATGTCTGAACAAACTTCGATCGACCACACGCCGAAAGACGTTGACCACTCCAACATCGAAGGCATAGATCAAGCCACCACAAATGGCGATCTGGAAGTGCTTTCCGAGTTGACTGGGGTGAATCAGTCCAATTTGAGGGACACTGCAACAATGGATCAAAGCACTACCACTGCTAGTGAAGAATTAAGTAAAAAGAGCACATTCAACGACGAAAACGGAAACTTTACAAATGACGACTCACAAAACACAATAAATGGCTCCCTGCAGACGGCACCATCTAACGTCACGTCATCTTGACCACGAGTACCACGCGCAATACCACTTCAAGTACAGATTCATGTCCCCATCGCTATTCATGTCGTCATCGTAATCTAGCTAAACCCTCAACCAACTTCTCCACTTCCTGAACACTCTTGCCTACAGCCTCACATACACGCGCTTGCTGTGCCTCACTGAGCTCGAGAAATTCCTCAATCAAGTCCCCATCCACGAACCGCACCGGCTCGAGATTCTTGGTGCCGGCACACTTGTACCCTCTAAATTCGGCATGACTTAGACCTCCCACATTAGTCCTCGCCACACCGACATGAGTCTGCAATTCGAGGAGTAAATTGACGTACGGCGGCGCAATCGTGCCCAAACACCCAATGGAGCCATCCACCGTGCCGAAAATGAGTCTCGGGTGGACGATGGACGTGTCCTCGGGGACGATGAACGTGCCTCGCACGACACGATTAATCATTTCGCCGTACCGGAATTCCCCGATGCGTTGCAGACGCATCTTGTTTTCCGGGAGTGGAGAGTCGTGTTGGGAGAGGAGAATCAAGTTGCCTTCTGCTTCCGCGCCAACAAACGTGTCGGGCGTGCAGAATTGTACGGCAGTCATCCATGTCGGGATGTAATCCCTCGCTATCTCCTCCAACTCGCCCTCTTTGATGCGTAAGTAGGTGACGGACTTCATCAGGTCGCCAATCAGGATTGTGTCCTCGTGTATGGCTATGGCTAGTGCATAGGTACTCGATCTGAACTTGGAGATTTCCTTGATTGAGTCTGTCAAAGTCGCAAAGAGTCTCACGAAGGAATTTATGCCCGCCACCAGTTGTGTGCCTACGGCTGCGACACAGTATACGCTTCCGGGAACTTCTGTCTGGGACACCATCCAGAGACTCTTGTCGGAGTCGTTGATGCCAAGAAGGATCAAGCGGCCCCTCGTGCATTCATCTTGTTCGTCGTCGGCGAATGAAGTGCCCACGGCTATGCGGTCCTGTCCATCAATCACTAAATGGCACAAAGATTGACACATCTCGTTTTCGAGCAATTCATACTCGTCGAGCTGATCATATGTCTCAAGTTCGAAAATCCTCACATAAGAGCGTTGCGTTTCGTTGCCGCTGATTTGTTCTACTTCCATGCGCATAGTCAGTGCTGCAATCACCGATCCGGTATGCACTAGTCGACGCGGCAACTCGCCTAGAGGTAAGGAGCCAAATTGCAACTTTTGAATGTCGTCTATGCCTCCGATGCGAAGCCCGTTGACTGTCGCGATAATCATATGAGATTGTAGAGCAGGACATTTAAAGGACGTGAAATATGTGCAGGCAGGTATGTTGATGTTTGAGAATGCCAGTTTGGATTGTGATGCATGAATTATGGTCGGACGGTCGCAGACAGCGAAAATGTTGTGTTTTCCTTGACTTTCAAATACGTGTAATGTGATTGGCGTTGTCCCCAAGATCGTCTCTTTTTGGTTCACTAGCGTTTTGGCATTCTCGTCGTAGTTATATGTTACAAGTGATCCATCGTTCATCGCGACGAGCACGACTGCATGCTCTATTAAAGACATTTCCTGCATCAATATGGAATGTGGAGTAGCGCCTTCCTTCATATGGTAGTCGGTGATAGTCGTTAGATTCGTTTCCCCGATCCACAACAGATTTGAGTCCCAGAATCCTACTATCAACCTATCATAAGCCACCTCAAAAGTACTGATCTCCATTTCAAACTTCTTGGAGTGTAAAAGTACGAAAGCATCATTTTGGATGTCCCAAACTTCGAGACTGCCATCGTTAAGGACGTACAGACGTCCTTGACTTGATTTGACAAATGTGACAGCATTGACTTCTTGCGATCCTAGGGTAACACCATCGCTCAGAATCTGAAATTTCTGTCGCTTGACCAAGACGAGATTCTGATTCATAGCACAAGCATGCACTATCTCCTCCTCGCCTGAATCAAGTTGATCTATTTCACCATCATCAGATACTTGCAGCACGATATAACTGTCCACAAATCCGACTACAATTATTGCCAGCTCATCAAGACCCCAGACACCTCTGACGTTGTCCATCTCGAGTTCAGCTTGTTCAGCCATGCCTATACCATATTTTATGAATCTCAAGCCACCATCTTTGTAAGCCCCAGAAGCGGTTATCAAGCTAGAAGAACCACCAGCGCCATTAGGTGCTTGCACAAGTATGTCCTGTATTGGACCAATGTTCGGTTTTCTCGCCATCACTTCCAAAGACGGCAGAGAGAACAATTGAGAATCCCCATAATGACTGCCAAGGAACAGCTCGTTCTCCAATGCCACGAGCACGTATGGTATACTGATTGATTTTGAATCCGATGCTTTTGGTCTCGAAAACTGTCTCAGTACTGGAGCGTCTATACCGAGTGTTAATGTGTACAGAAGTCCATAATCGTCTCCCAGTATCCACTGTACGGGCCCAGTTCGTGTCTTGCTGTTGAATAACGTCGGGGTCGAAATTGGGAATTCTCTCTGGCTGCCTGATAAGTCCTTGGTGTACATAGTGGACTCTCCAATGCAACAAACACCAGAACCAGCTTCTGAAATGATCATATTTGTGCCATGTTCGAGGTTGTTCAGCACAAGTGGGCCTTTACGTAGCTCCAATTCTCCTTTTCTAGCATGTATTTCGTAAGACTTAAAGTGCGTATTCAAGCTGAGATCTCTGTATAGCACACCGAACGCCGAGTTATTGGTCACATAATCCAGCATCGTCAAGCTATGTATTTTGAGCTCGTCCAGCCGAACCTGCTGAGGCGGCCCTATGATACGGTTGCCATCAGCAGCTCTTTTTTTCGGATTGGCTGATTGATGAATAGGAATAATCGAGATGATCCCATTGTACATATACAACACAATATGTTCTTTATTAGCGACGACTTTATGCCCCATGTCAGGTGAGGACAGTCCCGGAGTGTCCAGATCCCCCGTTGTCGTTGTGCTAACTTTACCATCGATGGACGACAAGGTGAAATACTTGTGATCTTCAGTGGTAACGAACAAATGGTCTAGGCTGCTCTCATAGTATTGGAAGGCGGTAATCGTCGATATTCTCCCATAACAAGTGATTTCGTGAGATGGCGTCAGGGAGTGTGGCTGTTGGATATATATGGTGTTGGATGCTACAGTTACGAGAATTTCCTGTGATGGCGAGAAGAATCTCGCAGAGCATGCAAGTTGGATGGAGGAAGCTTTGCTGGCGGTGAACACGTATGCCATAGCTGTTGCGGTTCGTTTCTCAAGCTCAAATTCGCACTGAGGGAAATCGCAAACACCAATATTTACACAATGCTGATTAGATGATCATCTTCCTCATTGTCATGATATATATTGTATCGCTTGGCGAAAGCCGGACAGAATTCAGAACCGTCCTGTTCGATCGTTGGAGCTAGGCCTGACATACCGACATTCACCTGAACACACAAGGATGAGGTCAACCAAGACCACGGAACTTCCGAATTGTGGACACAATCTGTTGGAGCTCCCACATAGCAGATCAGCTTGTTGTCGTGTTCATCGTATACTCCATAGTTTCGCGGACTCGTCTCTGATTGGTCCGGCGCATGATTCTCTGCAGTGATTGACCAGATGCGGGGTCACTGGTTTCAGCCATGGGAGTGTGCGTATGAGAAATTCAGCTGGGCCGAGCTTGTCTACAAAAAGCCTCTAGGAATATCACACAACTGAAAAAATTGGACAACGTCCTGTCTAGATTGTTGCAGGCCAGTCTGCTGTAGACAGTGGCCACTATGGATCTCATAAAGGACATGCTATGCAGCTTTCTCAAGCTGCTCACTTCCAGAGACGACTTTGCCAAGAGACTGAAGACCCTGCAAAACATATGCAACTTAAGCAGGCGAATGATACGTTTTCTCTTTGCGCTTGATTCACAATGTCGTCTATATAGGCGGGCTCATTACAAACGTATCCAGCGAGGAGCTGTCAAGGGAATCTGGTTCGCGGAAAATGCGTCCAGAAGGACCGAAGAGCAAATTGCCCGAGGTTCTGGCCCAGTGATCCTGTACTGTCATGGTGGAGCGTTCATGACAGGACAGTCTAAAATGTACTCTGACTGGTCGATTGACATGATCCAAGATCATAAGAAGCGATACAACAAGGACTTGTCCTTGTTCAGCTTGGACTATGCACTGGCCCCCGAAAAAGCATTCCCCTACCAGTGGCACCAGTACAACTCTGCCATTGATTATCTCACACGCAGCATGGGTATCGATCCTGCTCGATTATTCCTCGCAGGCGATTCTGCTGGTGGAAATTTGACATTGCAAACACTTTTCGAGTATAAATCTTCTACGAAACTAGCCGGTACCATTCTTTTCAGTCCTTGGGTCTTGCCAGGTGCATCCCTCGCATTACAGGGACTGTGTGCGGACAAACATGGACTTGAACCGAATGAGTCGCATTCCTGGCATACGTGTTCTAAAACCGATTATGTCACCGATAATTTTGGTAATCAAGGTATCAAAGCATACGTTGAGGGCAGCATGAGCTTCGAGGAAGCCTATGATTCTCCGCAAATCAATCCGCTGCTCCGAACGGCCGAGGAATATAAGCGATTGCCAGACATGCTTGTTGTATACGGCGAGGCTGAGAGATTGCAAGACCAGATCCTCGAATTCGTGAACAAGGCAAAGACGCATTGTGACTCTGTCGACGTGATAGCAGGTCCTGGAGGCATCCACATCTGGCCACTACAGCCTGGCATGAGCCAAGTTCTTGCGAACTACCATAAAGCTATTCAAAATGTTAGTGCCTGGGTCGAAAAGAAAATGATCCATGCATGAAAAATCTCTTTGTGCTTTCACGTCGATAGTAAGGAAGATTTTGTTAAAATATTGTTGTTCGTTGGCACAAACGACAAGAATTGTTTGGGCCTATCAAGGGGCAGCGGCTCGATTCTTCGTCTTCTCGAATATCGTTCTTATCATCTCATTACCGAGAGCTGTAGCCTCCACGAATCGAGGCTCGAAGTAAGCTTGTACATTCTCGAAGCGTTTCTTGTAGCTCTTGAAGTCTTTATAGTTGACTATGTCACTCCAGCCACGGGCTGCAATAGTAAATTCGAGATCGTCACTGCGAAATTTGTCATCTTCAAGTGCTGCTGTGATTGTCTCACTCAAGAGGGTTGGTTGTCGGAACAGATATTCCGTCACGCCAAGCCACAATCTGAACAGAGGTGTCGAGCAGATCATGTGATCGTAGGGAACGATGCCCATCTTGTGCCAGCAATCAACCATACCCAACAAACTCAAATGACTGTTTGGTATTCTCTGACCAGCAGGAATCGAGCTCAGAGAAAATCTGTCCAAGACGTCGTCTTGTAGCAGCAATTCTTGATGTTCTTCTTTCAGTACTCCAAAGACAGCATCTCCTGCTGCTCGGATTCGGGCCTCAAATTGAGCTTTGCGTCCCTCCAGAATGAGTTTGTAGAGTTCAGTCACACTGGCTGCGTATTGCTTAATTTGTTTGTGTGCGGCAGGGTTGAGTATTGCAAGACCAGCATAGACATGCCACTTATTGCTCAGTATGCGTAAAGCAATATTGATCTTTACATTCTCAATTCCACCGACCCAACGTGACTCCTCCCATGGAAATTGCTCAGAGCTGTGCCAAGCTACTCCCATGGACAGGAAAGCCGCATGTGTTACTGCTTGTGTATCCGCAGTAATCCTGTCGTGCTCTGCTGCACTTAAGAGAACGATCTTGCTTTCGAACGTTTGTAAGACAGAATGTACCATCTGGAAAGAAACATCAGAGGCTCGATGACGAATGATCACCAGGGGCTGTCCCGCAGGATTGACCCCAGGACCATGAAGACTATGGCACGAAATGATATCTACGTCCTCCGGAAGGTACTTTTCGAATGCCGCGATTTCTGGAGCTTTGCAAGAAGTTTGACCACCAACGACTGCACCCATTTTGGTTGAAGGACCATACTGAGAGACTATACGTTCTATGTGTTCTGCTTCAACGGAGTAGATTATGTAGTCACTCCTGCGAGAGACGTAGTGACCATCTGGCATTACATTGACATTGACATTATCTGCGAATTCGTGGCATAAACTTTCGTACTTGCTTGGCACATCACATGCGTTGATCATATAATTGGAGTTGCTGAGCCGTTTTGCATACATTTTGCCCATGTCACCCATGCCTATTATGCCTATCTCGGGCATCATGGCTTAGGCTAATCGTCCTGCAAGCAGGATTTCTAAGAACTCTGGAGGTTGTCTGGCAGTTGCTGCGAATTGTTGGCTCGGAGAGAGACTCAAGCTGACAATAAGATGTAGCAGTAGCGAGGGCGTCTTCTTCGAAAGCTAAAATCGAGTGGACTCTTGTCCAATGAAGACTCAACTCAAGTCATGTCTATACTCAAATGCTGTGAGAACTGGCAAATGGTTTCACTAGTTAGCTGCCTGCATGACTATGCAGAACAGGCAAGAAGAGAATCAATAGGTAGCGCTATGGAAGGCGTTACAAGCTGGTGAATAATTTATTGCCACGACTGCTGTCCACAGCTAGCACTGTATCTCAGTGACTCGTAGCAGTCGATCTAGTCAAGAGAGCATATGCATCGGTATGCATGCATGTTGATCGATATCGATCTCATGGGCTTCTCAGCTGTAGTTGCGTTGTGTGGGCCATAAGGAGCAAGACTAGCCGAGTGGAGTTGTTGACCGCAAATCGCTAAGCATTGCAAATGGAAAGGTCGTGTCGAGTTCTGTATCTACATGTTTATGATACATGTTTATGCACTGTATTGCATTGTAGACGACAATTCAATCTGACTCGTACAACACAATCTTGCCTTTGTTGCACAGGCACATCGAGGCCAGGACTCAATTTGAGGCCACAACTACGACTACTGCTATCGGTGCACATATCACAGGATTGACTGAGCGCAGTTCGTTCCAGCTCTTGCTGCTAAGTCGCGATGAGCGTGCGTGGTATCTACTACAGTACCAGCAGTACTAACATTGAGTAGGAGCGAGGTTTGGATGAGAGGATCCGCGATGTGTATCGTAAGTTATGGACAGATATACGGAACAATGTGCGCTGAAGCAATCTAGGCAAGATACAACGTGAGAACGACATGATAGAGGCATCAATGCGTATGCGACAGGGTACAACAAATGTGTCTGTTCACCAACAATTGGACTCCAAAATTCGAGAGGGTCAAAAGAACATCAGCTATCTTCAGGATTCATTGAGCAAGCTACAGATCTCCCAGTCAACAAGATCAGGTCAGGCACCATCAGCGCAATCTAGGGATGACTTTCCTGCTTCACTTGAGCCTGGCTTCCAGCCTAGTCTTCCTCAACCACGACCTACTTATGCGCAACAACCAGGACCTGGTATTGCAAGACCGCGAAATTATACCAAGCTAGGTAATCTCTTGTTTTACCGAACTCGTAAACGAAGTATACTCACATTGACAGATTTGATCAAATACGATACTCCTCACACTACAGCGAAAATCACATTGATGCTGCAACAGCTAGAATTCAAGCTGACAGTTGAACGACAATACAAGGAGGGTATCGAAAAAATGTTACAACTTTATGAAATCGAGGGTGAGCGACGAGCTAAATCAGATGCGAAAACAAAACAGCTTGAATCTACTCAGAAGTTGCAATTGCTCAAACGTGCATTGAAACGTTACGAAGATCTACATGTAGATATTGACGATGACGAAGTCAATGCAGACGATGAATCGATGAGCGCTCCAAACACACGCAAGCCATTGTCAGGTCAATTGAAAGTTGGTATCAAGGCGGTGCGCGAGGCGGATCATGCAGCAACGTCTAGTTTCAGACGTTCACCAGAAACATATGTCATCATCAAGGTCGAGGACAATATTTTGGGGAAGACCGCTAAAGTACGAAATGACAAATGGTTCGAAGAGTTCGATTTGCAAGTGGATAAAGGAAATGAAGTCGAACTTACAGTGTACGATAAAGTAGGGGATAATGCTACACCTATCGGCCTTTTGTGGATTCGACTGTCTGATTTAGTCGAAGAATTGCGACGGAAAAAAATCGATAAAGACATCCAAGATAGTGGTAGTAAATGGGTATCTGCGGATCATGTGAATCAAGGTACTGGCATGCCGAGTCCTTCCCGAGATGCCTTTGGGAATGGCTCGACCAGTATTCAGCGACTTAATAATTCTTCTGGCGGCCAGTACAATGTGGCACAGGGATCAGTACAAAGTAATGTAGCCACGGAAGCTTGGTTTGCCCTGGAACCTGCTGGGCAAATTTTGTTGTCACTCGACTTTGTCAAGAATACTGCCGGCAAGACTGCAATTGGCGGTCGAGGTGGATTGCGACGTCAAGCGGCTATACGCCAACGCAAGGAGGAAGTCCACGAGATGTACGGACACAAATTCGTGCAACAACAGTTCTATCAGATTATGCGATGTGCCCTTTGTGGGGAATTTCTAAAGAATGCTGCTGGTTACCAATGCGAGGATTGCAAATACACATGTCACAAGAAGTGCTATCCAAAAGTTGTCACGAAGTGCATCTCGACGAGTAACGCGGAAAGCGATCCTGAGGAAGCCAAGCTCAATCATCGGATACCTCATCGTTTCGAAGCAATCACGAATATATCTGCCAATTGGTGCTGTCATTGCGGTTACTTACTCCCACTCGGCAAAAAGAACGCTCGAAAGTGCACAGAGTGTAGTCTGACATGTCATACACAGTGTTCTCACCTCGTTCCAGATTTCTGTGGCATGACAATGGAAATGGCTAACCAGATTCTGGCAGGTATCCGTAGTGCCCAAAGTACGATAGCTTCCGGCAGAGCCAAACCACCTCGTTCCAGTATGACAGAAAATATGAATGGAGGTCTCGCCAATGCTCGAGCTCAACAACGACCTGCAAGACGACCGATTCTTAGCGAGCCATCATATGTTGGAGGTTCGGAATCAACTACTGATCAGAGGACAGGCAACAACGGGCGCCAGTCATATGGCTCACCTATTGATCCGACAGCAGCAGCGGCCTCAGCTCTGGAACGGCAGTCTTCCCGTCAGTCCTCGCGAGGATCCCCACTGCCATCTCCTGTGACGGACCGACCCTCCACTAGACCTGGTCCGGGCTCACGTACAACGAGTTCCGCCGCAGCAGCGGCAGCAGCTGCTGCTAGTGCTGCTCTCAGTGGTGCTGTAGGTGCCCAGCAAAATCAGCGGCCAACATCCCAAGGACCTAGAACAAGTTATCAACAACATGTCAGTCAGAATCGGGTCCCTATAGCTCGCACTCCAACAGAGCCTCCTGCGGAGGGCATGAGATTGCCGGACTTGCCCTCCTTCTCTCCTATGGTGCAACAGAATGACCAATTCCACCCAACATCGGGCGCAGACCAAGCTCTGGCCCAAAGAGAGTCTTCACGTGATGCTGTTGCACCAACACGACCCCGAAGAGTTGGTCTAGCTGATTTCAACTTCATAGCTGTCCTCGGAAAGGGAAACTTTGGCAAGGTCATGTTGGCGGAGTACAAGGCTAACAATCAGCTGTATGCTATCAAGGTCCTGAAGAAGGATTTCATTATTGAGAATGACGAAGTTGAGAGCACACGTTCTGAGAAGCGTGTCTTTTTGGTGGCGAACAAGGAGCGTCATCCTTTCCTCATCAACCTTCACTCGTGTTTTCAGACAGAAACTCGCGTGTATTTTGTGATGGACTACATATCTGGCGGCGATTTGATGTTACACATCCAAAAAGAGCAATTCGGTAAGCAGCGTGCACGATTCTATGCTGCAGAAGTGTGTTTAGCGCTCAAATATTTCCACGAGAATGGCATCATCTACCGCGATCTGAAGCTCGATAACATTCTGCTTGGCACTGACGGTCACATCAAGATTGCCGATTATGGGCTGTGCAAGGAGGAGATGTGGCCTGGCCAGACTACCACAACTTTCTGTGGTACTCCGGAGTTCATGGCGCCAGAGATTCTCGCCGAGCAACGATATGGACGAGCAGTCGACTGGTGGGCCTTCGGTGTGCTCATCTACCAGATGTTGCTTGGTCAATCTCCCTTCCGTGGAGAGGATGAAGACGAGATCTTTGATGCTATCTTATCAGACGAAGCCTTGTACCCTTTGCACATGCCACGGGACAGCGTAGATATTCTGCAAAGATTATTGACCAGGGAACCAGATAAGAGATTAGGAAGTGGTCCTACAGATGCGCTTGAAATCATGAAACACCGTTTCTTCGCTGACATCAACTGGGACGATGTTTACAACAAACGAATCAAACCGACCTTTGTACCTGCTCTACGGGATGCCACGGATACCAGCAATTTTGACTCGGAATTCACAAGAGAGCAGCCGAAGCTGACGCCAGTGACGAGTCACCTGACACCGGCTATGCAAGAACAATTCAGAGGTTTCAGTGTGAGCTGTGATATCTGATTGCGTGTCTCGCAGATGACACAATTGTCTGCATAGCACAGGTCCACCAAGTAAAAACCCCATGAGCGCTCCTGATGACTACGATAGAATACCTACCTACCTAACTAATAGTAAGACTGATCGCAACTTGTATGTCGTCACATCGTTTCCCATCATACCACCGGTGGTGCTCCTTTTCCAAAGAATATGCTGGGCTGGTTGTTCTTGCACTGTATGAAGCCGTAGGCACCAGCATCGAGGCCTTGTGGAAAGTCGATGTTTCGCGATATTGTGGCGGGTGGGCCAGCTGCAGTAAGCGCAAGAATCCAAGAGCCAAGAGCAACGATCGCGACGACACCCGCGATGACTGAAAAGAAGGTAATCAAAAGAGCAAGTCTGGTCCTTGCCCGACGTGCGCTCTTTGTGCGCCGAGTCTTGACTCCGATCGTACTGAGATTCGGGTAAATCTTGCTCCAGGACACGGGGGTCAGGTACCGTCCCACGCTGACGTCGCCCTCGCGGTGCCGGACGTAAAAGTTGACTATTTCGTGGTCCGGCAGGCTGTGGTTCAATTGATCCTCAAACTCCCGCTTGATGCCCTCCAGACTGTGCTGATTGTGGACGAGACACTTGAAGCTATCGTCGGCGTAACCGACGCTCAGTAATCCGGCGGAGGAATAAACTTCCACACCACCGCCTGCAGCGGCTGCAGGTGTCCCTGCAGTAGCTATAGCGCATGAAGCGTCCCCAGACTCGCGACTGGCGCGGGGTAAGTCTGCGCCGGATAAAAGAGTCTCTTGTTCGTCTCCGGAAAAGTCCTGAGGTGTTTCATATAGTGGTGGCAAAGTCGCCTGTAGTTCTAAATCATCTTTAGACATGATTCAAATTATGCGCAGAGGTCACAATCAAGTCATTGCGCATCTTGGCGATGGACGATCGAGGAGGGGTATAGACTAGTTGGCTTAGGTGCAGCCTTGAGCGACTCGCGAGGCAGTGCAGCTGTCACGTTACCTGCCATTGCTCGAGCTCCGGTATGGTACCGTTGGCAGCTGAATCACGTCGATCAACACGAATCACTGCATTGGATCGTCGTATTGCTGGTTTACGAGGGCGATCGTAGTGTCTGGCATCATACATGACGATTTACACATGAGTCTAAACAATTTTCTTTCATACCTTGACAAGGGGCATCTGGCTTGCAATTGTGCATGCATGGCCATGAATCACTGCAGCTGCAGACTGAATTACCTAGGGAATTGGGAGTTGGGAATCTTGACCGATCTACGTAAGAGTGGAAAGTTGAACGGCGCAAAGAGGCTGAAAGTTGACACTTTTCACTGGAGCTCAAAGTTGATTGGCTCTCTGCTTCAAAGAAACACTTTGTCACTGTAGCTGCTATAGAATATCATATTATCATTATAATGTAATGCTAGCTAGAGTTGTAGTAGAGTAGCAGTAGAGCAGTAGTGA
Organism: Taphrina wiesneri; assembly: GCA_005281515.1. Classification (NCBI taxonomy): domain Eukaryota; kingdom Fungi; phylum Ascomycota; class Taphrinomycetes; order Taphrinales; family Taphrinaceae; genus Taphrina; species Taphrina wiesneri. The sequence continues at coordinate 41,015 of RHGK01000017.1, forward strand.
AGTTGGAGCATCGAGAGAGGATGGGCGGGAAGGATTACCAGATTAGGTAGTAATTGGCAGGCACTTGGAGCTGAGCCTCAATTCAGAGGATCTTCCGTCTCCTGTCACCTTCCGCCTGCTCCAGTTTCCCGTTTCAGTCATTTCAGTGTCCACTTTTGCTGTCTTCAGTCTTCAGACTTATACACCCAGTGAACCACGTTCCCAACGACCTGGTACCAGTCTTTCTCTGGTACAAACGAAAATACTCGAGCATCAGGATAAAACTCCTCTTGAAAAATGTCTGATTTGAGCAAACACGAACAACAATTCACAGGTCGAGGCGGCGCTGGGAATTTTGTCATTCGCAATCCCATCCCAGCGGAAAACTTGCCAAAAGCATACTCTCAAAAACCAATCGCGGGAAACTTTTCCGGCCGCGGCGGAGCGGGAAACTACAAAAACAGCGAGAAAGTGAATGACTTGCCTACGGGTCCAGTCGCGCCGGCTCCAAGTAGTCCAAAGACGCCTGTGGTGTATAAAGGAGGCAGGGGCGGCGCCGGTAACATCGAGGCCGTGCAGTCCAATGAAAAGAGTCGTGAGGACAGGGAGTTGGATGAGTTGATCCGCATCCATACCGAGTTGAGAGAGGGCAATGCGCTGCCACAGGCACCGGTAGAGCGACCCATCCTGCGAATCGACTGATTGCCTCGGATCTCGATGAATCTTGTTGTCATCGACATGAATGACTGTACATATCGGTGCGACTGGAAATATAGAGACAATTTACTGCTCTCTGGGGCGGATCCGTCATGAATGTAGAAATGTATATAATCCTCAAAGAATATGATCTAAACACGCTTTCGCTCATGCAAATTGGGGTGATGGGATGCCGATTGTGGCGGCGTGTCACTGACTCGATTCACGCATAGGAATTCCGATCGAGAATCCATTCGACATGTCCACATCGTCGCTGCCCGTACTTGGCTCTTGTGCTTTGGATGTCCCATTAGTAGAAGAACTTTGTGCAGCACCGCTACTTTGCGCTGGATCCGCGTTCTCCACGTCATGTGCATCAGACAAATCTCCTTCGTCCTCTCCGCGTTCTGCTTGAGCAGCCTTGATCTTGGCCAATGCTTCGGGATGTGCTTTGGCCCACTCTGGGATCCCATTACTCTTGTCCTTTGCTTCTTCCCTCTTTTTCAGCACTTCCAGCCTCTTGTACTCTGCCGTATCCGCGACCCTCACTGTCAGAGGCACAACGTCCGACAAAAAGTCGAGTTGAGGTAGTCTGGCGACTGCGGAAGCACAATGCTTGTAGTCCAGCACTTTCTTCTTGTCCGCCAGGGTGTAGAAGAACGACTGTTCGGCAAAGTAAGCTGCGAATTTCTCCTACGGTCACATTAGTCGAGATGATAACGTCGTCGTCGAGCACACTTACGGTTGCTCCGGCAATGACTATAGCTGCAGCATTCGACAGCGCAATGACGTCTTCGTCCATCTTGGCAATCTTCTTCACTCGAGCTAGCGGTAATTTCTTGTTGCCAGTGGGTAAGGGGTTTTTCGTTACACTACTGCCATTCGTTGTAGCTTTCAGAGCTTTTGGACTCGACTTCGGAGCCATGTTGAATTACCGAATATTGCAGCGCAAAGGGCAATGCTGATGGATCGAGAAGAAGATCTAGTAGGATGTCAAGTTACAATTGCATAGCTGATAGCAATTGTACATGTAATGCGCACAAAGACGCGATGATTGCACTTCAGTACGCGCCTTCAGCCAAACTTCATTTCGACATTTGTAGCACGTATTGATCGTATTGGTAAGCCACCAACCACATGAGATGCGACTTCCTGATCACGAAGGACGCTGTACAACCAGATGGGTATACACGTATGACGATAAATCTAGCAATGGAGATCGTCTGTCAATACATGGCCATGCCTAGCAAAGTCAGAACTATGAACATAGCACGATAATTCGAATTGTCTGTGAGTCAAAACGTTGCAGGACTGGAGGATAACGGGCCATGGATCAACATGAAGTGCCGCCAGTCACTCATCGGCCACGACATGCATCCTTCCATTCCTTTGTATCATATCAAGACGGCGAAGACTCATCCTTTCCCTCATTTCCGATGCATCAGTCGATCGATCTGCAAGAAGTCAAGCGGTACGAGGACTTTACCACGATAGATTGGGTCCAGGATGCCGCTCGTGAACACAAGCGGAAAGAGGAACAATTACGACGTACTAAAGCTCTCTATGGAGAATCGAGACGACTGCAGAGTTGGAAAGACTGGTTATGGGAGTCTTATGATGCCGGACAAGCTTGGCTCGTATTTCTGCTCGTCGGGGCGTGTATTGGACTGAATGCCGCATGTCTCAACATCATGACTGAGTTTCTGGGCGACCTCAAGACTGGGTATTGTTCACATGGGTGGTACTTGAACAAGGAATTCTGTTGTTGGGGAGAAAGTGATGAAGGTGGATGTGGAGATTGGATACCTTGGTCGTCCCGTGTCATTTTCAATTACTTGTTTTACATTGCTTTTGCAGTCTTGTTTTCATCGTCAAGTGCGTACTTGGTCAAGAAGTATGCACCTTATGCAGCTGGATCTGGTATTTCAGAAATCAAGTGCATCATTGGTGGATTCGTCATGCAAGGATTTCTGGGCAGTTGGACGCTATTAATCAAGTCGATTGGACTGCCACTTGCCATTGCTTCTGGTCTGTCGGTGGGCAAAGAAGGACCGAGTGTACATGTCGCTGTCTGTACGGGAAACGTCATTGCCCGATTCTTTGAAAAGTACAACCGAAACGCAGCCAAAATGCGCGAAATTTACTCTGCCTGTTCTGCTGCCGGAGTGGCCGTCGCATTTGGCAGTCCTATTGGTGGTATTCTGTTTGCGCTAGAAGAGATGTCCTCCGACTTCCCGTTGAAGACGATGTGGCGGAGCTTCTTCTGCGCCTTAATAGCAACGGCAGCTCTAGCTGCTGTTAATCCCTTCAGGACTGGTCAACTAGTCATGTTTGAGGTGCAGTACGACAGGGATTGGCATTTTTTCGAGATCTTCTTCTTTGCGATTCTCGGCATCTTTGGTGGCCTGTACGGTGAATTTGTGATGAAGTGGAATATGAGGGTGGCAGCAATCAGGAAAAAGTATCTTGGCACTTTCGCCATACAAGAAGCAATCACGCTGGCTACAATCACTGCCATTGTAGCTTACTGGAATCCCTTTCTGCGACTCGACATGACGAAAAGCATGGAACTCTTGTTCAAGGAGTGCGAGGGCGAGGACTATGACGGCATGTGTGGACCAGGACCAAAGTGGACTATTGTTTTGTCATTGTTATGGGCGACCATGATCAGAACACTATTCGTGATTGTAACGTATGGTTGCAAAGTACCGGCAGGTATTTTCGTCCCTTCCATGGCTATTGGAGCATCTTTCGGTCGAGCGGTAGGCATGCTGGTGGCCAATTTACAGACATCGTTCCCGGACGCAGCTCTCTTTCGCGCATGCAAACCTGATGTACCGTGCATTACACCTGGCACATATGCTTTCTTGGGAGCTGCGGCGGCATTGAGTGGCATCATGCACATCACTGTTTCGGTCGTCGTCATCATGTTTGAATTGACTGGTGCGTTGACATTCATCTTGCCTACCATGATTGTAGTCGGCATCACAAAGGTCTTTGTGGATAACGTCGGCAAGGGAGGCGGAGTTGCTGATCGTATGATTCACTTCAATGGGTTTCCCTTCCTGGACGCAAAAGAAGACCCAAATTTTGGCATCAACGTTTCGGAAATCATGGTGCGCAAATTAATTACGATTCCGGTGCGCGGTCTGACTTTGAGGGACGTGGAACGACTGCTTGATAACTCATTCCGAGGCTTTCCCATCGTGGAAACACTGCAGAATCGAGTGTTGGTGGGGTACATTGGTCATCGAGAATTGAGTTTTGCGGTACAACAGGCGAGACGCGATCTCTCCATCACGGACGACGCGAAATGTTACTTTTCCAGCACGTCGTCGTCGTCGTCGTCGGTCGCACAAGTCCCAGCTCAAGCGGACGACATGATTCCTTTATCGCCGTATCCCGTCATCAATGGACCGAGCGGCGTTGATTTCGCGCAGTACATCGATGACTCACCCTTGTCCATCAACCCGAAGATGCCGCTCGAGACGTGCCTTGACATTTTCAAGACGTTGGGACCGAGAGTCATTTTGGCGGTGTATAAAGGCCGTCTCGTGGGTCTCATCACCATCAAGGACGTGCTTAAATTTGAACACGCGCATCACTTGACTGGACACGAGGAACAGGTCGAGGCTGCGAGGGAAGCGCAAGCACAGTCGGAGCAGGCGATGATTGAGTGGACCTTGAGGCTGCGTGAGACGATGCAGACGCGTGTGAGTGAGTACACGAGACATGTGCGGGAATCCTTCACCCGACGATGATTTCATTGTGATTTGTACATACTTAAATATAGATAATTTTTCATCGTAACGATGGCGAGCATTGAATATTCACAAAGATGTGATGTCACCCCCAGACTTTTGCTCAAAAGTCTACGCTGTCGCTGCCAAAATCACGCCATTATGTCCTGGGACCATCACTCCATGACGACCGTCCTTTTACGAGCCTGCATGCCTGGCCCTACGTCTTCTTTCCTCACGACCTGTGCTTCCCCACAGAGGCCGGTGACGACATCAATTTCTACCGCTTCGAATACGGCACTCTCAATGTTCTCTAGAATAACTTGTGCTTCCGTCAAGGTATACCGTGAGCCCACGATGGGAACAGTGGAAAGGATGTCTTTTGCGCCCTTGAAGCTTGCTCTGACGCTGAGTTGAAACTCGACAGAGTATAACGCACAAGTGGTGGAAAACGCCGCTCGACCAGGCACGAGGGAGTCGTTGCTGCTGACGAGACCGGACTTGTCCCTCAAATCTGTCTTTGGAAATGGTACTGAAATGCGCTGCGTGATTGGTTTGTCAATCAGTTTCAGGCCACCAAAGTCGATTCGATTCTCCGCAACCTTTTTCACTCTCGAGTGTGTTGCATCACGATCAGTAGTCGACAGACGATACGTGACGACCTGATCGATCCACATGAGGAGCTTTTCCGCACGCACCTTTTTGACTTTGGCTTCCCAGTCAGGGTTTCCGGTGAGTGTGGCTGTACAGACGACGAGGTCTCCAGGTCCATAGCACGTCCTTGGCAGCTGAACCTCCATCTCGACAATGTGATCTATACTTGAGGGTTTCTAGCAAGAGATTAGTCAGGGTCTCGAGACTGATCGAGGGAAGACGAACGAGAACTTGATGTACGGTAAACATTCCCCATATCGGTAATTGATCAAATTTCTCCATGATCAGCTCAATGGCGACTCTCTCAGCAGGCAGATTAGTGGAGTGCAGTGTCGCTACCAGCTCGTATGTTGTACTTCGAGACGATTTGAAAAGTGTTGCGGGCAGGAGTTTGTCTTTGGCTGTTGGGAAGGGCAGCATAAACGGCAGATCTAGAGACATGATGTCTTCGTGAGACCTGCCATCAGGTGCTTGCCACAAGAGCACCTCTTTGCCAATGATGGTTGTTTTCGTCTGTTTCTGTGTCGTTAAGCTAGATCTGTTCTCAGGTCGATACGAGACATTTTCATGACAATAGAGTCCTAAGGAAACGTATGCTGCGGGGATCGCGTTCCCTGCCGGCGTTCTGACCTCGACCGTTCCGAATAATCTGGGTCTAGCACTTGTTAGACTTGAACAAATACAAATTGCAAGCAGCTTTACTTTGTCGCTCTGACACCATTGAAGCCACAGGCGAGTTCTCTATGGGGTGGTGCGCGTATAGAAATGACGTTGCTGCTGCGGACAGCGCGTCCCATGAATCGAGGTCCACCTCGATCGTGTGTCCTTAGAAGTGATTGTGCGTTGTCGACCGGAGACTGGTTGAGATCGCGAATCAGACGGCTATGGAGAAGCAACGGCAGAAGTGCAGTATTAGTACTACTTGGGTCTGGAATGAAAGCCGACACTACCAGAGTACAGTACCTACTAGTGCTGTGGGTGCTACGGAACCGGCAGGCGTCTGGTTGAAATCTCGGGGGCTCTACCGTACCGTAGGTACCGTCCACGGGCACCGTAGACAACATTACCGGGGATGCCGCGTCTGACCATCGCAGTGAGTGAGTCCCCGGTCCGGAGTCTTGTGTGGAGCCCTTACCAGAAGGGAGAGGGACAGGAGCTCCAGCCTCAGACTCCTTCTGTACTCGTACTGATCATGACTGACTGACTGACTGATTGACTGACTGACTGACTGACTGACTGACTGACTGACTGACTGACTGACTGACTGACTGACTGACTGACTGACTGACTGACTG
>RHGK01000017.1:47505-299721 GCA_005281515.1 Taphrina wiesneri
ACTGACTGACTGACTGACTGACTGACTGACTGACTGACTGACTGACTGACTGACTGACTGACTGACTGACTGACTGACTGACTGACTGACTGACTGACTGACTGACTGACTGACTGACTGACTGATCAGGATAGACTGACTGTGGGTGCTGCAGGTGCTCGTGCAGGTGCTCGTGCTCTTACTGTGTGCTACGTACGCTGTATGATGTGCTGCAGGCAGAAAGAGCCTGGCCCATGGGGATTGATCGTGATTGAGCGATTGAACTGATGGCTGCAGCTGCTGTCCCAGCCCACCCGCCCAGAGGGGAAATCCCTCGCACTTCCAATCATCCATCGCCTTTCCCATAATGCTGCTGCTGCTGCTGCTGCTGCTGCTACCACCTGCCAGAGTGACATCCTCCATCCAGATCCATGCTCAATTCTCTCAGACACTTCCCTGCTCTCACTCGTCTTGACTTGCACAGCACCCATCCGACATATCTTGTTCTATAGATACACTACAGACCGACCTCTGTCCCTGCTGAAGCTGTAGCTCCGTGTCCTACCTGTCTATGGCCACCCTGGAAACCCAGGAAGGCAGTGTCAATTCCTCATCAAATGCACTCTTTAGGCAAAACAGGATGCGTAGCCAAAGCACAGGACCAGATGGACAACGAAAGACTTCGAACCACTTTCCTCAACGTCTCAAGAACCTTTTCAAACTTAATTTGAGGGATCGCAGCAGGGATCGAAGTGTCTCGAACCCGAAACCCACCACAGGCACTTTATCGCCTGATTTGTCAGAGACGCACAGCGCAGCTTTTCAGAACAATTCGACCAATGGCACGAGTAATCTACCCATAAGCGAGAATGGTTCGGATGCTTCGCTGGCTACAAATGTCTCAAATAACAGAAAGCCCGTGCTCAGGAGGATCGCGTCTGCACCAGATTCAAAGGCAGTCTTGGAGAAACAGTTATCCGCACAGTTGAAGCTCGATACTCATGAAGAATCGGAAAGCACGATGCAACTGACAAGAGAGACGAGCAGTGGATCTCAGGCAGAACAGGCATTGGAGCCTCCCTTGGCCACGAGTGCACCGTCAGAGTCATTTCTTAGTGCTCCAAATGGTGGAGTGGGAGCGGTGAAAAACGCTAAAAACTCGTTTCGCAGGACATATTCAAGCAATTCAATCAGGAGTCGCGCCGTTGAGGTTGGACCTGGCAGCTTTGACAAGTTGAAATTGCTCGGTAAGGGTGATGTAGGTAAAGTGTACTTGGTGCGCGAAAAGAAGACCAGTCGTCTTTATGCCATGAAGGTGCTGAGTAAAAGCGAGATGATCAAGAGAAATAAGATCAAACGAGCTCTCGCAGAGCAAGAGATTCTGGCGACCTCAAACCACCCATTCATCGTGACTCTGCATCACTCTTTTCAGTCCAACGACAACCTGTACTTATGCATGGAGTATTGTATGGGTGGAGAATTCTTCCGCGCTCTGCAGAGCAGGCCTGGTAAATGTTTGAAAGAGGAGGACGCTAAATTTTACGCCGCAGAAGTGACCGCAGCATTGGAATACCTGCATCTGATGGGATTCATCTATCGGGACCTGAAACCAGAAAGTATGTCAAACATGCCTACAGCTAGCAAACCACTAATCGGCATAGATATATTGTTGCACCACACTGGCCACATCATGTTGTCAGACTTTGATCTTTCGAAGCAGTCGACTGCTCATGGTGCCCCAGGTATGGTCGTCTCGTCGAAGGGTACTACGATCAATTCGCTCCCAGCAGTGGACACGCGATCCTGCATTGCAGACTTCCGCACAAACAGTTTCGTTGGCACAGAAGAGTACATCGCACCAGAAGTTATCAATGGCAATGGGCACACGAGCGCTGTAGATTGGTGGACACTGGGCATACTGTTGTATGAGATGCTCTTCAGCACGACACCATTCAAGGGAAAGAACAGAAACATGACTTTTGCAAAGATCCTGAAGAACGACGTGCCATTTCCGGAGAGTCCTCTCGGACACCAAGTCACGAACAATTGCAAGAATGCTATTCGGAAGTTGCTCATAAAGGATGAGCACAGACGTCTTGGTAGTAAAGCAGGCGCTTCCGAAGTCAAGCTTCAACCATTCTTCAAGAGTATCCAATGGGCTTTACTTCGACACACGAAGCCGCCCATCATTCCGCAGCCAGGGCGTGGAGTGGAAGCCGCAAATTTCCGTGCCATGAAGGAGTCTGCTAGCATAGACATCTGTCACGCAGAGGTCATCACCACCAAGTTTGCAGGTGTGCCTATGGGTGCACGTACACCAGTCGCGATGGACTTTGATCCATTTGGAAGTTTCAACAGTGTTACCCTGCATCACGGCAATGATGATACACATCACATCGATGAGGAGCACCATCGTCGTCGCACAAACAGCGGGGGAAATGACCTCGAGAAGCCACTGGCTCATGAGTAAGAATCGGCCAAGTTTGATGAATTTAACACGTTTCGTGTCTGGCAAGACACAGCACATATATAGGACAGACAATCGGGAGCATCCAGGGCAAAATGAGTGGAAACAGGTGAAATGAATTTCTGTTGTAGCGATTTTCAAGAGGTAGTCATTGGCATGAGCGCATGTTTTCTCTAGTATCTGAAATATTCCATCGAGTCAGTGAATCCCTGCTGCACGCTTCCTTAGATCGTGGTAAACAGTGCCCACAATCCTTTTGCGTATTGCGTAATTTCATCACTGCCGAGCTTGGAATCTCCATAGATTCGGTCGACAAAGGCAATGGGCACTTCACCAATCTTGTACCCTGCCGCTCGTGCACGGACAATCATCTCCATCTGAAACACGTATCCCTTACTCTTCGTTTCGGCAATGACGCGCGCGAGCACTTGCTTCTTGTAGAGTCTAAAGGACCCAGTCACATCAGACACATCAGGCCTCAATATGACGCGGGACAACAAGTTTGCTCCACGGGACACGAGTTTTCGTTTAAAGTCCCACCCGTAGACCCCGCCGTCACCGGCGTACCGCGTGCCCAAGACGACATCGTAATCGCCCCTTTGCTGGAGCCGTATAAAGTCCGGGATATGTCTCGGATGGTGACTAAAGTCCGCGTCCATGATGATGACAAACGTGCCGGTGACGAATTGGAGGGCATGCACATATGCCGTGCCCAGGCCCAATTTTCCCGGACGAGGACGTAATTGTATCCTGTCGGCGCCGTATACCCCAATTAATTGCCGAGCCACGTCCTGTGTCCCGTCAGGACTGGCGTCATCTACAATGATTATTTCCCAATCTAGGTGGGAGGCCGTGAATTCTTTCGCGAGGAGGTATGTTATGATGGGCAGGTTGTTGCGTTCATTATAGGTCGGTAAGATGACGGAGTATCGATCGCCCGAGGAGGAGGCCGGACCACTTGATCGTGTCGAGACCATCTTGGCGAACGCGGCGAGTTTCTGAGCTTGTACGTGGTCGTAAGTCTGCTTGTATGCAAGAGACGTGATTTTGTATCGTGAGTTATTGTCGTCCGCCTGTGCGAGAACAACACGTGGAGACGATGCGACGGCCCCACAGTAATTTCGTTCAATCTGGAGGTTTTAAAGGTTCGTGTTCGAGAGTCCCTACTACCGACTTGCAATTGGCTTGTGCAACACTAGTACGAACCACGAACACAACGTTGATACACAACACAATTCTCTGTATTATTATTTCCTGCTATAACGATAGTTGGACCGGTCGGTTCGAGGTACATCTGCCGTCCCATCACAGAACAATACATCGACAACGGACGACAAAATGCGCAATCCCTCTAGCTTAACAGAATAGTAAGTAAGCATAATTGTACATGACTACAGTTTGGGATTGATGGCGGCATTCGATCCACCAGCCGGTCCTGTTCCACCTTCAATTTCCTTCTTTGTCCGCTCATTTTTAGACTTTGTCACTTCTTTCGTCTATCGTCATCAGCCACCGTCTGTGCGCGCGCCGTCTCAAGGGGCGTACGTTGGAGGCCTCATCGTGTGCGATTTCGTTGTCTGGGGTCTCTGTCTTTGTGATGCCGTTTGGCGACTTTCGCTAACACGAGGTTACTTTGTGATTTGTCGTGTTTTAAGTGGATGATTTACGTTATCCTTGATTGAGGACATGGTTCTACTCTTGACTCGCCTCTCGATGCAATTATATCGGCAGTATCGGGGCTGAAGAAGTGAGTGCAGGTTTCGGATGACAGTCTGTGTACGGTACCGGCATACTCGAGTACGTATACGTCGTGAGCTAATCTTGTGCCACATGTGGATGATCCCCCAGATTACGGAGAACAAGCCGCGGCTTCTCAGGGAGCTCTTTGGATCATGCATAATGGCAAGTTTTCGAATACGGTAAAACTGGATTATATGATTTGTAGCACGAGCAATTGCTATGCAAAGATCAGTGTGTGTTGTGATACCCAACAAAAGGACCTGCTCATTCCACACTTTGACATTTAATGTTTGCCACGCTACTGCTATCGCTATGCAAAAACCTTCAATACGCCGCTCCTGTCCACGCTAATTAGCATTTTGTATGGCCACTGCAGACACGCCATGTCCAGAATGATATCCATATGTGCTTTGAGATGCTCGTTTTGCTTCAACGGATTGCTCAACGATGGCTTGGCCAACTTGTTCTTCGACCGCAGAGTTGCCTTGCTTGCCACTTCTTCGTTGATCACCAGACTACCGGAGGTAGTCCCTTGGTACGCAAGCTTCTCTGTCTCTCTTTGAGGAGTACTTATGACGAAACTCTGCTCGATCTTGTAAAGATCCCACCGCCTTATTGTCTGATCCGTGCTCGCACAAATTAGACTGACGTCGGGTCTCGTTTGAGTTGAACTTGAGGCCGATGGGCTTTTGTTTGTAGTGCCGGCACTAATGAGAACCCGTCCACACATTCGCGGGCTCGATTGACTCGATTCGAGGGAAATTTCGTGAGTGAACTTTGCCAAGACTTCTTCTGGTTTACACTCGTCAACATTCCAGACCTTGTAATTATCTAGATTCGAAACCGATGGGTGTCCCAGAGGACGAAAGACCTCTCGGCAAACGGACTTTTCAATATCCCAGACAGAGATCTCCGCGCTCCCGGAAGATGTGACACACACCCAGCGACCACCACCTCGGCATGGGTGTAAGCATAGACCGTTCACTCTGCTTGCAGAGGGTAATCCGATCGATTTGACTTTAAGACCGAACCTCAGATCCCACAAGTCAAGAATGCCACGAGATGTACCCAAAAGCAACCATGTCTTTCTTTCATTTGTGCAAAGGCTACTGATAGTACCGTGATGAACAGGATTCTGCAGAGCATAAGATAAAGACATCTTCTGCAAATCAATGGCCAGAATCCTCGACTTTGTAGTTGTCACCAACAATGTTGAAACTTGATCCTGCATGACATGCACCATCTCGAGTACATTTTCTTGTGCGGGTAAATCATAACTTTTCAGAAACTTCATTCCTTTGGCCTCACTCGCATGAGTCTGTGTCTGCTTACATTCGATGATCTGTATCACTCCCTGATCAGACGCTGCAGCGATGCAAAATGAATTCTCCAAAAACGCCATAAACTTGACTCTCGAACCAGCAAATCCTCGGTATGTATGTCTAGCACGATTTATTACATTCCTTTCCAACTTTGCAGATTCCCAGAGTTTGATGGTGCCATCGTCGGAACACGTCACGAAGAATGTGTGGTCCGGGGCGACACGAACACAGTTGATGGCTGCTATGTGTTCCTGTATATGGGCTACAAGCACGACGTCGTCCTTCCAAGAACCTTCAGGTGCGGCCTTTGCTCCGGCTGGTGTCAATTTTGTGCCACTTTCAACCACTTCGCTCGAGCCTGGAAGACTATTGATGTAGGCCTTTTCAAGCATATTGATCACGCTTTCATCGAAACCGTTATAGGAGTGGCTAGCTTTCGGTACTGTGATTCGTTTCGATGTCTGCTTTGCTGTGGAGTGGTCCACAATCTCAACACACTGATGATCGACTTGTCCAAGTACTACTGTATTTGTAGTACTGACTTCAGCCTGAGCTTTGGAACTCATGCCAGGCAAATTCACGGCACTTGAAACTCGTAAGGATATTGGTTTTGCCTCGCCGTTGATGCTGCTTGCTCTCGAGCCGGTGGCAGAATTGTTTGTCGTCACCTTTCGTAAGTTGAAGTCAGTCGCTACTGCAGTATTGCCTGGCGGGACCAGGTTCGATGATACTGGGACTGGTGAACTGTTTTGAGTAGGACGTGATTTGCTTGTCATCATAGAAGGTGTGATTGTCGGTCCTGTTGTAAATAACACTCTGTTAGAATTACGTTTCGCCCTGTTACTTGCGAGATTATAAGAAGCATCTCGCAAAGCAGCATTGACGTCATGAGCAGTGTTGTGCTTATGTCTCTGAACATCTGACTTCACTGTCTCTTGAATCAGATCATCGAAAAAGATTGTGATGGGTCGAGGAGCTTCTGGCGATTGATCGTGAGCTTGTTGCATCAAAAGATCTTGCTCTTTCTTCCGTTTAGCTCTTCGCCAGATATATTCTCGAAGGGCTGTCAGCTTCCAGTCATCCTCTGGTTTCAACCCAGTCTCCCTCAGTCTCGACATGCTGTATTCATCTTCTTGACATCTAAGTCCCAAAGAGCGCTCGGACGGCCTTGAGGACTTCGCTTTTGTAGGACTACTCAGCGATATTCTAGATGAATTTCCCGTGATAGCAGGTGAGTAATGATAAGGTGCTATGCTTGCTGTGTCGCCAGAGAAGTCGCGCTGAAATGAGTTCGTGGTCCAGTAGTTTGGCTTGTCCTTGGGACTCTCCGTCGCCCATTTCATAGCAATGTCGAGTGCCTGCTGGCTTATTGGTCGTTTCAAACTTTGCAATATAGCCACTGGAGTCAAAAACATGACTTCCGTCCGTAAGAATGGTTTGACTAGAGGGTAAACGACACTGTATAGATCTGCCGGACTCAAGGATCGGCATACAACAGCCACGTAATTCGTAGCAGCTTCCCTTATCCAAAGATTCGGATGGATTAGGAAGCGAACGATGACAGCGCATACAGAGGTGGAAATTGGATGAGATATCAAGTCATCAGAGCACAATTTTGCCAAGGATGCAAGCACTTTCTCTACAATAAAGTCCTCTGGGTCTATTCATGTTAGATCCTGTTTGAGGAGCAATTCTTCACGGCACTTACCAATCAGAGCTTGAATCATTACAGGAACAATGTATGTCTCCACTGCTGCTTGACCCAAGTATTGACCAAGGGGCACAACGTGGTCAAAGAACGCAATCCTGAGTAGCCAGTCTCGATCGTTCAGGTAACTAATGAGATGACCTAGTAGAAGATCAGTTCCTCTGTGAGGCCCAAAGAAAGTGGTCAAGTCAGCAATGTACGGCAAAAGAGCCCTTTTAACGGCTGATTGTGTATCTGTGAGCAGTTTCACGATATGACTTTCCAAGATCTTAGCTTGATCAGCTTTGCCAGATCGAAGATGCGAATTGTACTGGTGTTTCTCATCAGATTCGACGTCAGACTTGGCGCTCGAGAAGATCAGGAATCCTTCATGACATAAAGCATGCGCCATATCGGAATATCTTTCTGCAGAATGCACTAAACTGGTTATACATTGTGCATACCTGACTCTCACCAATAGGGTAGAATTGAAGACTGAATTTGTGATCTTGGGCAGAATGTAGTCCGAGAAGATAAAGGCGTTGACAGGCGTCAAGATGATAACTCTGCCGAGGATCTCAGTCAAGCTCCAAAGGGCCTCACTGCGTACTTCGGAAGCGTCGTCAGTCAGCAAGTCAACGAAAAAAGGGACGACACGATCCAATTTTGCCTCATCAGAAATCTTGTCACTCAACGCGACAATGGTCTCACAAGCACGAATCTTTGAAGCTGTCCTAGTCGTGTTGCGCAACCCTGTAAGCAGTATGCTCAAAAAGACAAGAGCGCCATTGTCGGAGTCTGCTCGGTCTGTCTTGTTACTGTTCACTCTTCGATAATTGGGTATGCTCAAGTGGTTGGTCTTTGTTTCTCGACCTTTTTGTGTTTCAACTTGTTTGTCGTCCGTGTCGTCAAACTTGAGGAAGAAAGAGACCTTGTCGAATTCGTAGAAGATACGGTCCAGACTGTCATCTATATCTCGCGAAGGTACTTGAACATGATGGCGCTGTGGCTCCGTAACAAGTGATAGGTACTCATGCATGAAAGTGGTAAAGTAGTGTGGGAACGCTCGTCGCTGCCACTTCTGAAGATATTTCTCAGCCGAATAGCGCTTGTCTGGATCGACATTGATCATATGTCCTATCAAGGAGCGAATCTCGAGGTCACTGATTTTGTCAAGAAGGAACTTTGGATCGTACTCTCCAGCTTTGTATCGTAGCATCTGAGAAAGGTCGAAAAGGGAGATACCTTCTAGAAAGAGTTCCGCAATCACACAACCCAGACTAAAGATGTCCATCGCATCAGTGACAGGCCCTTTCTTCAGCTCACTGGCACCGTGAAACCTTTCTGGTGCAATATAACAGGTTCGTCTGAAAGAGGTATCAAAAAAGTAGGAGAAATCTGCTGGATTGTTCTCGGGGAGATATGTCGGTTTGAAGAAAGCAAAATCCGTGAGATAAACCCAATTCCAGGATGTGACTAGCACATTTTCTGTCTTTATGTCGCCATGTCGAATGCCACGCGTATGGCAATCTTGCAGACCAGTCAATAATTGAAACACTATCCATCTTTTCTCGACGGCTTCGAGGAATGGACGTGTCGAGACTCTGTCGTAGAGATTACTGGCTATATACTGCCTCACAAGATATACGGCGCGATCGGTTTCTTGGAGTCTTTGATACGAAAGTGCATTAGGTATGTCAAGTAATTGCTCATTCTCGACTTCCGATTGTCTGATGTACTCCCGTAGGTTGATGGTCCCCGATTTGACAAAAAGCTTCACGACTACTTGTCCGTCGACGTGCCTGCCCAAGACACATTTGAGGAATCGAGAAGAACTCAACGACTTTACAAAGGACAAATCATTGAGTTCTCCAATGTAAGAGTCGAGTGTCGCAGCATTCGATATCGTAGAGTTATTGTTTCCCATGCTGATCGCCTAAGCTGCATTTCGCTAGCAAATTCGCTTCATTCCGGGCTTCGAGAAAACCAGTGCTATGCGAGAGCGCTTCCTTGCTAGTCACTCTACAGACACCGATAGCTGTCCGCTGAGTTGCAAGAAGAAGTAAAGCTCATACAAGTACGAAGTAGCTAAAGTCCCTCTGCAGGCAGTGGAGTGAATTGACCCACATGCAAATGTGGAGTTCCGTTGGAGATGAGCTCCGTACTCATAATGTCTGGTTGTACTCGCGCTCTGGGACAATATCATCAACAAGCTCCACTTGACATTCTCTAGCATTAGCGGCGTGATAGAATCGTCTTCTTCTGTGACAACATTGCGATCTCTCAAGATATTGATAACAAGGATCAAGCATAACACACAAAGATGAGCTTTGACGCCGACCCACTTTACAACGAAAAGAATGCATTTTACAAAGGACAATTCCAAACAGTAATAGACGATGCCTCTTCGAAAGGAGGTGCTGAAGCTCTTGTATTACGCGCAAAAGTTGAGTTGAATGCTCAAAAGTGCGTGAAAGAGCTCAAATCCACCAAAGACGACATAA
This sequence comes from Taphrina wiesneri, assembly GCA_005281515.1. NCBI lineage: Eukaryota > Fungi > Ascomycota > Taphrinomycetes > Taphrinales > Taphrinaceae > Taphrina > Taphrina wiesneri. Next base: position 57,205 of record RHGK01000017.1, read on the forward strand.
GTCAGGCTGCATACGCACTCGCCCTCCACAAAACAGGCAACACCACAGAAGCGCTGAAATTAGCGGACAGACTAGCTGGATCAGACAAGCCTGAAGTACAGATTATCATTGCCACAGTCTTTGCACGCGATTCAGAGAGGATTGAGGACGCTATTGACCTACTCAACTCGATAGAGGATAGTCTCGAAGCAGTGGCTCTCCTGATACAAGTCTACCTCACCACGAACCAATTGTCTAGCGCACAATCCACGCTACAGTCAGCTAAATCATGGGCACAGGACGCAGAACTCATACAATTAGCCGAAATGTGGGTATCCATGCGGGCCGGCGGCACAGACAACTACCAGAACGCATTCTACACCGCTCAAGAATTCGCAGACACGACGGGCAGTCCTGTGCGCATGTTGTTGGCACAGTCGGTGGTCGAGATACAATTGGGTCGGTACGACGAGGCTGAGGGGACACTACTCCAGGTTCTCAACAAGGACCCACAGTCTCCTGATGCTCTTGCGAATCAAGTCGTCCTATGGACATTATTGGGCCGAGATACTTCTTCCATCCTTGAGAAACTCAAGTCGGTCGATAAATCACATCCATTAATCCAGGAAATCGAGGCCAAGGCATCTGAATTTGATAGCTGTGCCGCGAATTACACCTATGTAGAGGCATAACTGTAAAGAAAATAATGAAATGATTGCGATTGCTCGCCATCCTGAACAAAGTTGACCAGAATGAGTACTTTACGCCATACGCTAAAGCACATACACCTCGGTGCTCTATTTCCCTCTACTCTGCTTCTCCAGCTCATCGAGCCGCTCTACTTCAACTAAATCCTGATGCACCCTGTTATCGGCATAACAACGCTGCCGCCAACGCATGTACCCTCTCTTCGGATGCTTGATTTCCGCATCGGGGAATAATTCCTTAAACACGTCCTGATTGACTTGTTTATGGAAATCCACGTTTTCAATGATTGGCGTGGAGGCAACCGATGTCTCGATCTTGGCGGGAGCCATGATGTTGCCAAACTCGTCCCTCAATTCGGCTCTGTTGGTCGGCACCGTGTATGGCGGCTCACTCACAGACGCACTCTTCGCAGTACGTTGAGGACCGACGGCTCCGTTTCCAGAGGCATGTTTCATGCCTGATCCCTTGGCGTAGGAGTGATTCGGTGCCCGTTCACGCGCGATCTCCGCCGGTGTTGACTTGCCGAATTCGTCGTTGAAGTGTATCATGGCCGGCTCGACCAATTGACCACGTTGTCGGATCAGGTAGAAATGTTTAGGCATATCGATCCAGCTTCCGCTCAAGTCTGTCCTGATGAACTCTGGTTCCGGATAGACCTTTCCGTCCTTTGAGATCGGGTCTTGATTCGCTAGTCGCTGTAGTGCAAAGTTGATGATCTTGTGGTGTCCGAAGCTGATTGATCGCGAGATCCAGCAGCGTAGAATCTGGTACAGTCCGTCGTACCTGTACCCATCAACAGGAGCGCATGCGCCTCTGGATTTGTGTCCACGCAGTACTCTGATTGCTCTATCATCCTTGTACGACGCGTACAAGGCTCGATTCATGGGCGACCATGTCTGATCCTCACCTTGGTCGCCGCTGGCCAGCTGTTTTTGTGTCAGAGCTTTACCGCCGTCCCCTGAATAGATGATTGTATAGCCAGTGTCCAAGTTATCTTCGTAACCACCATTGACGCATATTGAAGGACAACCAACATCTCTAGAACCTACTATACCTTTGACTGTTGCACGATGTATACCCGCCTGCCGAGCTTCTTCTCTGCTATTGAATACGGTACCGGCTTTTATGCTTTTAATCGGCCCAAAGTAATATGAACTGGCAGCCGTGGACAATTCGTAAGTATTTAGACTAGCCTTCTGAGTCACACGCTGAGGTTTTTGATTTTGGTTGGTCGAAGATGTCAATCCACTCTCCCTTTTTTGTGTCGACTCGTTTCTGGTGTATGCATCTGTCTTGGTGGACATCAATCCAGAAGCAGTGGGAGTGACGGGCTGCAAATCACTTTCACTACTCATTCTGTCGTTGCCGTAGCCTGACCCGGGATTTGCAGCATCTCCTATATCATCCCTCTGACTCGCATAGCCTGTCTGTCGTTGCCATGCACTAATACTGGTGCCGCCATCCACATCCTCCATTTGATCATAACTCGGCATAGTCTCAATCTACCGATGGCGCGCAAATACTAATCAATCTTGACGACACTCGGGAGATCCATGGGCCTTCCAAGATCGCAAACCGCAGCAGATAACGCCTGGCGATATGTGTTGAGAATAATTTCACTGTTATATTGCTACCGATCGAGCGAATCACAGATTGTCCAATTGTGAGCCAACCCACCTGGGCAGTTCCGCACAAATATATGGATTGCGGGGGTTAATGCAAGGCGCGCGCGCAGCTCACTAATTCAGTCGTGTGCATTTCCTCACAGCAGGAGTACATCGTGTGAGTGGAAGTTGTACCATATTTCAATAAAGTTTGGGCTCAAGCTCTATGTATATGGTACTGATTCTGTGGACGAAAGACTTCTATTGCCGAGAATTTTGCTACCACAATCGGACGGAGCTGATCGCGCCTTCTTCACCTCGAACGCTGGCTAGCACGCTATCATGCGTAAGCTCTGTATGATTCGCCTTTTTCGCTGCGTGAAGACTGATGCCGTCTTGATGTTGAATGATCCACAATGACAGCTCTCCCGGAAATGTTTTGAGATGTCCTGTAGTCAAAACAAATCCGAGATCTGTCAATCTGTCAGGCAATGCTGGAAAGTTATGTGAGTACATAGACGTCCTCGGAGGTGACATGGTATTTGTAGGAGTTGTGACCATATCTCGAGATAGGTTATGGACCATATCGTGGCGAGCAGTACTTTCAAGTTTTAGCGGCCCAAGGGAGGCTACACGATGCTTGTCGATTGGATTCATCGTGGCAGAGTTCTTGCCTTGCTGGACAGCTAAAATTTCAGATGCAGTCTCCTCGGAGGTCAAGTAATCGATTTGAGGCGATGGATGACCCGGAATGTGATACACTTTGGGTTTTTTGGTGAGCCGGGAGCTATCGTTCTCATCGTTCTCTTTTGTCAACAAAGAACCACTGATGTATTGTGTGATTTTGCTTTGACCACTGAGGAGATCGCTGCTCTCTCCAGAGACACTTCTTCCGGGACACTCAAGATTCTGCTCTGCTGCCGAAATACGAGTAATGCTTGTTGGTTGTAATTGCACATATGGCCTGCCGGTTCTGCTGGCAGATGGCGATATTTGCGTCAGGGCATGCGAGCGTTGAGATGCGTTGAAGCCTTGAGTATGTTGTCCCCTCCGAGACTGCTGTATCGTCATTGGTCCTTGAAAAGTCCTTGAGAATTTGTTTGATAGATCGTTGAGACGCAACGAATGGCTAGTACTTGAAGGCAGAGACCGCTTCTTCGCCATGCGTGCAATGCTCCAAGGACTTTGTTCATTAGCAATTGTGGATCAAATAGCGTTTACTCACTTCGTCAAAATTGGTCTGTCAGACACATAATCTGCTACATTCTCCTCCGAACTAGCATCCACGTCTATAAGCAAGTGGGATTCGTCCGCGGTAAGGGCCTCATCGTTTGTCACTACTTTTGGAGCTGTACTGGGAAAATCAACGTCACTGCTGTCCTCGATGCCATCATCGAACATGGAGAATGACCATCCCTTGCCGTGGTCTATGACCAGGGCGGACGAGTCACTCTCATTGGCCGAACTCGATACAACGTCGCCTGGAGTAGCAGTCTGACAAAGTTCGCTTGGTCCAGACCTGGCCCGGAGGCGTAACGGACTTCCACGCATCAAACTTGGCAGATTATTGTTCAAGGTGGGACTTGTGGATCTGTGCCTTCCGTTGTCCTCTAAATGTTGCATGATGACTGTTGTATCTTCATAGCAGCCTTTGTCATCTGAAGTGCCCACTGAATTGCCTGCCCTGGTTCCGTGTTCAGCAGTGCTCAGATCTGACACAGGACAGGTCTCGGCAATCTGCGCGAGGGCCTTTTCACCAAGGACATCGCCATAGAATGACTTCAGCATTGACTGGACAGCTTCGAGGACGATTTGCTCCTGTTCGAAAAAGACGTTATCTTTGCTAGGTTCTACATTCGGATCGTATGAGGACAAAGGGCACTGAATATTGAGTAGCAAGAATAAATTCTTATCAATATCAGGACAGAAATGTGTGATATACTGTTTCAGTGATGACAGCACGAGCTTCGGTGTGTCGCGTATACATGACATTGGCCTCTTATCAACATAGATCTGAGGTTTTGCGGCCGGTGGTGAGATTGACGAGCCTGGTCGTGGTAACAGACATGTTAGCTGATAGCCACAATAGTCATGTTCAACAACTTGATAATTTTGCACCATCTTCCCGCCGTACGCAGCCATAGCTGATTGTAACATTGAATGTTGTGACAACCGTGTGTGTATCATTGGTGGATCGCCCTTTCTATCGGCCTTTATGACAAGCTGAAAACGGATCTGTGGCCAAATGAAAGAGAATGAGTCGATAAGAGACTTCAAGCTAGGAATTATCTTGTTGGTATGCTTCTTGAAGGCCTCTCGTCGGACAGGCAATCGATACCATGGCTTTTTGACGACGACCGTAGTGCCGCGTGGATCCGCAGAGGTCCGGGTAGGCATGAGCTCATTGTGATGGCATGCCTCGTAGACGGATGCAACAGTATCATACTTGGTTCGCGTGGTTACTATGAGCTTTTGTGCAACCTCAAGTAGACTAGCCAAAGCCTGGCCACGAAAACCATATGATCGTACCACAGCTAGGTCTGCAAAGGTGGATAGCTTGCTGGTATGCGCCATTCGTGCTAGTCTGTCACGATCTACTGCAGGTACACCGACACCATCGTCTCTGACAGTTATCTGATTCAATCCATGCCCCTCTAGAGTGACTACAATCGAGTTTGCTGACGCATCGAGAGCATTCTCGATGAGTTCCTTGACAATACTGCAGACATCTGTGATGACTTGTCCACTATTGAGAAGTCTGGTATCCGCACCAGAGAGCTTGACTATGCTCATCTCTGAACAAGAGGCAAGATGTACCGTCGCTGACAGTATGGTCCCAGACTTCCGGAGCCACGTATAGCAGATGTCCTGGAGGCCTGTGTCACAACAGAAATCCACGAATCTGTCATAACAGAATGGAACCTTTCAGTCTCTCAAGACCGTATCAGATAGAGCTACATACGTAGCAAACTCTGTGACTGAACAGTCTGGACACACATAAGGACTAGGACGCATTAGCTTCTTCTTCCCAACTACAGCTGGGCAAAGTCAGATATGACATGATCAGTGATCAGTGATCAGCGCTTGATCGATCAGCGATCAGCATCAATTGGAGCTCCAACAGGGAAGAGGGAGGAGGATGTGATCATGTGATCCATGGAAATGTGAGGCTGAATGTGTGGGATGGGATGAGGAAGGAGAGGAGGAGGAAGCAAGGGATGGAACAATTTTAGCTTCTGCACTTTACCAACATCTGCCTGGCACTGACTGGTCTGCAGCTGTCTGAGCCACAGTCATCACTTAGCGACGCGAGCATCCACCTACACAAGGATCTGCCACGGACGGTTGCAGCTATCAGGATGACGGCTCTAGTTTGAAGTAGAAGGAGAGGAGTGAGTGGAAAGCGAGAGGATGGGATCTGATGCTTGAGCATCTGGTGTGAAGCTAAAGAGACGAGATGCCTGTGATGAAGAGTAGCTACTGTATAGCTGAACGGGTGAGTACGAGTAGAATGGGTGGGTGGGTGAGTGAGTGAGTGAGTGATTCCATGGATTGGATCTGGTGGCAGTCCTGTGCCGTTTCTGTGGTCACTTTCAAGGTTCGCTCCACCCGAATGAATTGGCCATCGATTCTCCTTCTCTTTCCTCACTTCCCTTGTCCTTCTCCTGCACAAGCGATCCTTTGATTTGCTTTCCCTTGAGCTTCTCTCGTCGGCCTCGATTCAGCTGGTTTCAGCATGTAGAGACATGTTATCCCATTTGTGAAGGCGTTTTCCGTTTGCGTCCGTTTCCTGTTTGGGTGCTCGACATCTGGCGTTCATTGTACGAGGCACATCCCCTTATTTCGGCACAAATTTAAGGCTTACAGCAGTCGTAAAGTCACCTCAGGCTGCCTGAATCCCAAGCCCATCCCCATCGAGTCCCCCATTGATTGTAGCACATCGACGGTACAGTAGTACCTACACCTTCAGCGTGTAAATAAGCACAGACTCGTGCGCTTAAGCGACAAGGGAGACTTTTCGGAAGTAGTCCCTCGTGGAATAGACACCGCAGAGGTATCATACTCGATTCGATATGCAACTCAAGTCTTTCATTGGGAATAGGCAGTCGAATGGAGGCTCCCGCTCATCGATCCTTGTCACAGGTGGTACAGGCTATATAGGATCGCACACCGTGGTGGAACTCATCAACGCTGGAAAAGATGTCGTTATCATCGACAACCTCGTCAACTCGTCTACCGAATCGCTCAAGCGCATACAAGAGATCACCGGTGTCTATCCCAAATTCCACGAATGCGACATCACAGACTTTACTGGCCTCGACAAAGTATTCAAACAACACAAGTTCGACTCTGTCATTCACTTTGCAGCACTCAAGGCAGTCGGTGAAAGCTCGCAGATACCTCTGGAATACTACAGGGTCAATGTGGGTGGCACAATCACGTTGTTGAGAGCCATGGCCGAGAACAACGTCAAACAAATTGTCTTTTCGAGTTCAGCGACTGTCTACGGGGACGCAGCCAAGCACAAAGATATGATTCCCATCCCGGAAGACTGTCCAATCGGACCGACGAATCCTTACGGACGCACCAAATCGACCATCGAAGACATCATCAGAGACCACTGCAAAGCATACCCAGACTGGGCCGGTGCACTACTGCGATACTTCAATCCAGCTGGTGCTCACCCATCTGGTGTGCTGGGGGAAGACCCTCTCGGCGTACCCAACAACCTTCTCCCATACGCCGCACAGGTCGCAGTGGGTCGTCGTCCGTTCCTCAACGTGTTCGGCAACGACTACGACAGCCACGACGGCACTCCAATCAGAGACTACATCCACGTCGTTGATCTTGCCATTGCTCACGTACGTGCCTGTGATAAACTGGAATCCGGCCACAAGGGATGCAAAGCATGGAACATTGGTACCGGCCAAGGATCCACGGTGTTGGACGTCGTCAAGGCATTCAATAAATCAGTGGGTCGCGAAATTCCCGTCAAGATTGTCGACCGTCGCGCAGGCGACGTACTAAACCTCACCGCGAAATGCGACTTGGCGGAATCCGAATTAAACTTCAAGACGAAATTCACATTACAGGACGCATGCGACGACGCGTGGCGATTCATCTCCAAGAACCCCAAGGGCATGGATCCCAAAAACCACGTCGACACGCCGGGCATGGATAGGAACGCGTGGTTGCAGCGCAGAGCCTCTGAAATCGGTGAGGAAGATAGTCGTTGTAGGACGTGTGGCAAGTCGCCTGTCATTGATTCAAAATCGCCTTTAGTTGGTACAAAGTCGCCATTGGTTGGGTAATGTTTCGGTGGGGAAAGAGAAGTGTATAGTCAGGATAGGATCATACAGAATGCACAGGAGAGCCGGATTTCTTTGTATCGTTCTTTTTTTGTTTTATCAAACAGGGTATATTGTTATTTTCTCTCACAACCAGCGTAGATTTTTTCATTGAATGACGCAGAATCTCGAACATTACTCTTGGTCGTGCATCTTGACTGCCAAAATCAGTGATTGAATGGTCTCGTGCAAAATTGTTGGTAATGCACAGATTAGATTATATAAACATTTTAGAGGTTAAGAAAGTTATTTACAATGCACCATCTGATAGACCTAAACTGTAAAGAGGAGCACACCAAGTACTGCAGCCAAGCAGGACATGGTCGATCTCACCGCGCTGGAGCCGGAAGAACTTGCTGGCAAGACGACGACTGATGGCGTTCCAGTGCTCGAGGACGATGCGGTGGATGTTGAAGTATTTGATGTGGGAGCAGTACTATCGTTTGTGTTGGCACCAGCTGCCGCGGTATCGGCGGAGGCTGTCGTCACCACGACAGTGGAGACTTGAGTTGCTTCTCCTGCTACCTCTGTGACAAGTGTCGATTGATGGTCGGAACCATTGGCGCCAGGACTCGATACAGAGTTGTCCGGAGTTGCAACAGCAGAAGGGTCATTCCCATCAGTCTCTGCATCATCATCAATCGAAGAACCGCTTCCTGAAGAGCCCGAATTGCCTGAAGAAGCCGAGTCGGTGCCTGGAGAAACCAGGCTGGTGTCTGGCTGATTGCTTGAAACATTAACAGGATTGCCTGTAACTCCAACGGCGGCAACGTTGGAACTGGACAAATCAGGATTGACAACACTACCATCGGAAGTCGCCTGATTTGTAGCGTCTGCGGTGGTAGCATCGATGATTGAGTTAAAGTTCCCCTGTCGACCCTCTGAGGTGGATGTAGTATGGACTGTAGTTGTGACAGATGAAGGCAATGCTACGACACTAGCCGACGAGTTGAACCCAAGAGTCGAGCTCGCTAATTGCATCTCGCTGATTTGAAGAGCTACTGATGATCTGGTGGAGGTGGTGAGACCTGAGTGTGAGAGAGCTGCCACACCAGCACCGCTACCCAATATTGTAGAAGTTGTTGACCTTGCGAGCGAAGACGCAACACTCAAAGATGATGTAGTGTCGGTAGATTCGCTCGGACTGAGAGTGCGACTTGCTGCTGGCAAAGAGGAGGGAATCACTGATTGACTGGAAGCAGATACTTTGTCAAATGCAATAGTGTCACTGCCGGTGGCAAGCTGCATACACTGTGAAGTTGTCGCGTCAGCACTACAGTTCATGACGGAGTCGTATCGGATGCATGAGCCTTGGGAACTCACTAAGAAAGACTGACAAGAAGTTTCGGCGGTACAGGAATCAGCACATGCTTGTGCGCTTGCGGCACTGATACCTGCGCCGAAGGCACCAGGAGACCCAGAGCAAGAATATCCAGCGATCTCAATTCCACATGTTGAGTCAGCCGTTGTTGTTGGCATGATGGCAGATGTGCTTATACCGTCCGGTAGGGTGGTGCTGAAAGACGAGACTCGGGTGCTAGAGGTATTCTGATAGCCACCAAAGGCTGATGTGAATGGAAGGGATCCCAGCTTGATAGTACCGCTTAGTGTAGCCGTGGTTGATCTTGCTGTCGTCATCGTTGTCGAACTCAAAATAAACGGTAAAAATTGTGTAGCAAGTAATGTCGAGGACGTCAACATTGGAAGGACTTCAGAGGTGGCGTAAGACTCTTGTGAACTTGAGAAACGACCATCAATAGTGAATGTGAACGGCGGCTCGACGTTCATGGAGCTTGAGGTCGACAAAGCCAATACTGTATCAATCGTCGCCGAGGGCGAGGTCATCGCTGTTGTTCCTGTGAGCGGGTCGATTGTCGTAGCAGTGCCTGCCGTTGAGGTGGACTGAGCTGAGAATGGAACATCTGAAGTAGAGGTAGCAGCTGATGTAGAGGAAAGATCTGATGTGAAAGAAGCAGCTGACGGGGAGGAAGTGTCTGGCATGAACGAAGCAGAAGAAGAAGTCGAGCTATAGGCCAACAATGTCGTCGAAGTTGATGGTCTAGCAGGACTAGTGGTCGAGCTACCCAAGACGATTGCAGACTGTGCTGCTGCTTCAGCTGCTCCGTTGCCAGCCATTGGTGGCACAATCGTCATAGTGGACTCAGACAGACTCGAAGTAGAAGAGGATAGCTTGATGGCAGTCGTCGTCGTTGCGGAAGTGACTAAACTTTGCGCTTTAGTGGAAGTAGTGGCATCGCTTGAGAGTAAATTCAAGAGACTAGTGGACGCGGTGACTGTACCGGATCCTTTTGACGTAGAAGAGGATGAAGCAGATGTGATGGACAATGTAGTACTTGTGATCAACGAAGATTTTGAGCTTGAAACAGAGGCCAGAGACGAGGATGTCGACAAGAATGCCGATGAGGATGTCGCTAAGACTGCCGATGTGGATGTTGACAGTGATAACGATGACGATATTGACAAGAATGCCGACGAAGAAGTTGACCACTTGACCGCTGCTTGGACTGACGAGACTGAGCTGTGTGTTGCCTCTACTGCCACGAAAGTGTTGATTTCAGGTTGGGACCCAGTGGGGTATAGACCATTGTTGCCGCTAACAAGGTACGCACCTGGATTTGTCTGTGTCCAAATTACATACTGCCGAGAGCCTACCGGAACAATAATCAGCTCCGTTTCTCGTGTGACCTCGCTTGTCGATCCTGTGGCTGCTGAGGAATTGGACGGAATGGAGACAAAATGATTGTGAGTCAGATCATAGAGCCCGTTGAGGCCGATGTGAATGGTCGAATTGGCAACTTTGAAGGTCGAAGCGGAGCTTTGAGAAGCTGAGGCACCATATATACCATTTGCGTAAGCCCAAAAGCCGCCTGTAACGGAGTTCTGGATTGTGAATTCAGTGTTAGAGTCCAAGTTGTCAGCAACTACAAAGGATTGTTCCACAGTTGATGAAGGAGCCAGCACGATGGAGAAAACATCTGCGTCATTGGATCCTACTGTGTTGGGAGTAAAGATTGTCTCATCACTCTGAACACTCCAGTAGCCCACGTCCGGCCCACCGTAAATCGGCATAGCCCTCGAATCATATGGTCCGTTATTGGTAATGGACTGAATCTTGTAACGTCCATCGGGCTGAATGTAGAAATTAAAGGCACATTCGTAGTTGTGGAAACCTGTGCCACTAGGACCACCATAAGCGCTAGTTTGCAAAGTATAGTCACCGTTATTATTGGGCCGATTATAGGGTGTTGTGGTCAAGAATTCTGTAGTACCATGTCCCTGAGCGTTAAAATAATAGGTGCCACCATCAGTGAGCGCTTGTGCAGAGCCAGTGCCATTGCTGTCAATGTTGAAGTTGTTCAGCATTGCGAACGGACCGACGTCCGGTTGCGTGACGTAGGAGCATGACATGACATTGCTACCTTGCACAGAAGTGAAACGCATGTAGTTTCCATTTGGACATATCAATGCCACAGAGGCACCGCCAAGCGGAACCATATTCGAACCTTGACTTTGAGCCTCTGCATAAGATAGAAAAGATAGTTGTGAGGCGAGGTATGCCAAGAGTGTGGCTGATCTAGGGAATGTCAGACTCAGGTGACATTGGCGGTTGCGAGAGATAGTCACATACTTGAACATCGTGAAGAGAATGTGGGCGCTTAGTTGCGGATTGCACAGCGAGAGTCCGACTCTTATACAGAACATGAGTATCAGTCAAAGCTCGAGGATGAGTGCTCCGAAGCTCGACCGAAACGTATTCGGGTCTCGAGATTAGGTATTGGCGCCAAACCTTATTTGAAGCCCAAACAGGTAATTTGTGGCAAAAGTTGCACAAATACTCGGGACAAAGACTCCATGCCGGATCTAGGCATCTGTACAAGTGTCTGAGAGTTCGGAACATTCCTGAAGCCACCGAAACATTTCTGGAAGCCTCAGGGCCTCCATTTTGTGTCTTACAGAAATGGAGAATGTTCCATGAGCCTGGCCCGAAGTTACTTCAATGTTGAATTGCACTAAGGAAAAAACACTGAACAATCCTGAGATGACCAAGGATTCCGACTTCCATGGCCTAAGTGGCAAGTTTGAGTCCAGAGATATACCATGACTTGGTATTCCTTTATACACAGGTACTAGCATCGTGATTCAGTGTTGCCATATTCCATAAAATGCAGGAATGCATGTCGCTATTATAGTCCCAAAACGGAAGTTTCACATCAGTGCTCAAAAAACGCTATTGCCATTTATGTACGTCGCCATTGCCTGGGACTGTCTTACTGGAAGTGATCCGAATGCCACAGCATGCGATGTCAGTGTATAAATCAGCGATTCTCTGACAGTTCCTCATAACTTCACGCGTGTACTATCATTCGAGGATGACCGACTCTGTGATATTCTAGGCGAGATGTTATGCTCAGCGGAGCTGGTAATTTGCTCCTCTGCAGGTCGAAAGGTCGCAAGCGGCCCTCTTGTGTTCTGCACAAAGTGATGCCATTGCAAACGAAGGGCTTGTAGTCCTCCCCGAAGCATAGCAATTTCATCCTTGGTTCTCAACGACTCGGCCATTACAAAATGGTTCTGCCGAGTGTCTAGGGAAGCCAAAGATGCAGAAAGACCTTCGAGACTGCTCGATAATGTCTTCAATGTCTCGAACAAGTACGTGCGGTCTCGCTCGTATTCAGAACTAATCTCGATAACAGATTCTTGTTCTCCTGCCAGTGCTAGATTGTCGAACTTTTGCCTCAAGATCATGTTTTGTAGTGTTAAGTCCGCTACCTTATTTTCTTGTGCTTGCAGATAGGGCTTTATGCTGTTGATGCTGCAGGTCTCTAGATGTGTTGCTTGCTCTTGCCGGACGCCATGCCATTTGCAGCCAATATCGTCAGCAGTACACGAGATTGGACACAAATTGCAGGAATTGCGATGTCGCTGAAGTTCTTCGACACGAAAGTCCTCCTTACAATAGGGGCAGAGATGAGATAATTCCTCACATTCATCCAGATGAGCACGAGCGTCTCTCTGCATTATGACTTGGTCACAGTGCTCGCATTGTATCGTGATGTGTGTGCAATTGTCCGCGTCATAGTTGCCTCTGGAAACGAGAGACTCACAGGACGCTTCCACACAATTGACCAGCTGCCAATCACATTGCAGTCTCAGATGTGATTCCAGAGTACCTCTAGTCACGACACGAGTGCAACCAGCATTCGGACAATTGATCTCGAGTTCCTCGAGCACTAAAGTCAAAATCCTGGGTACAGGGGTACACTCTTCCAGCCCGTCTGGCATTGGCGTGCGGTCTACAGGACATTCAAGTCTGTCATCCAAAGCGCGTGTAATGCACCTGGCACAGAGAGAATGCGCAAATTCGCAAGACGTTTGTAGAGGCGACAAGAGTATGTTCTTGCAGACAGGACAGAATAGACTCTGTGGCACGCTTGCAACATATTGCAGGGCGTCCCAATCTATGAAGACCTCATCTTCTGCTTTGTGTTGTATTGTATCGCCCATGGTTGTTAGACCGGCCAAGTTGTGTTTAGATAGTCATGCGTTCCTTGGGGTCGTGGATAAATTCGCTGCCTAGACCTATGTAGTGATGACAGGACAAAGCTTGCATGGGAATAGCAAGCGCTGACCTCCAGTTGAGCTCAACATGGTGTGCATGGACTATCAACCTTGCAAGACATAAGAAGCAGGACATCCATACTCCACAACGGCAAGTCAAGGGCAGTTGCGTGCTGAGGAGCTCCCAGTGATTAGTGAGGGTGGCTGGAGAGCGCGGGATGGGAAGTCTGTCTGAGTTGCGTGCCCGAGTCTGCAGTCAGTGCGTGCGTGCGTGCGTGAGGGCGTGACGGAGTTTCCTCCTTCATCGGTACCACTGCTGTTACAGATGATTTGTTCTGGAACTTTTGCTCCACTGCTGCTTCGAACATACAAGGCAAGCTAAGAGGCATAGATAGGGTTACCTGGAAGCTGTCGATTTTCTCTGTCACGCATCCCTCTCACGATCATCATCAGACCTGACGCTGGCCCACGAAACACGGAATAGTGACTCCAGTATTGATCCGATCGGAAGCATCGAAATCACCTCACCATCATGTCTGTCCAAGTATGGGGTAATTACACTATTTGTTCGGCAATTCGACAGTATTAACAATAGAACAGTCTTCATTCTGGCACTTCTGCTCAATGCAGTGACATTATTCATGCAGGTCTTCTTCACGTGAGTCTGACGGTGTCATGTGTTGTAATGTTTCTTTGCACTACATGACCGATTGACATGGTGGTAACGCTGCTAACAAGACAAGAATCATGTACTCGGACTTGTCCTGCGATTACATCAATCCGATCGATTTATGCAACAAGCTCAATCCTTACATTCTGCCTGAGATGGCTGTACATGGTCTGACTACTTTCTTAATATTGATCAGCGGCAATTGGATCAGTCTGTTCTTCAACCTGCCAATAGTGGCCTGGAATGTCAAGAAGGTGCTGGACAAGAACACTACGCTCGACGCTACGGAAATTTTCCGGACCGTCAGTCGTCATCAAAAAGAGTCGTTTTTCAAATTGGGAGCATATCTGCTCTTGTTCTTCTGGTATCTGTTCCAGATGATCTCGACACTCATTGCAGACGAGTAGATGTGTAGGAGCACAATTGAGCGTGCTTTCGTGCAATTGTGTGGTATCCTATAAATTTCAACAGCAAATCATAGGGAATGTACAATGTATGGAACACAGGGCAACGTGTATTTCTGCTCTTTTTGGAAAGCATTCACTCTTACAGGTCGCAAAATGCCAGAAAGCTCAGATGTGCTGCATATAAGCTCAAGGAACGCATATCAGGCCAAAGGATACCTAATTGTCAATCATATTGCATGATCAACATAATGCATGAATCTGAATCAACCTTGCAATTGAAGTGTAGTTTAAACAGTCAATCGAGCTCCGGCAGCACGAAAACCGAGTTGCGCCACCAAATAACCAATAACCAAAATTGAGCAGACCGACAGGAGTGAAGCCTCCCCCACAATTGCACAACATCATTAATTTCCTGTCACTATTTGCACATTTGACCACCCCGCCTTCATGTTATTGACAGTTGTTGCCTCTCATGTGATGGGATGTAGGTGGTCAGAAACAGTATGACTGACTGTCCCTTACAGCTATTGCATCATGAAGATAGAATAGTCAGGTGATGGGGCGATCAACTTGATGAAAGTAATACCCGCCGCTTGAAGAACATGGTCAGCATTCCAAAGCTTGCGTCGCACGATGAGACACGTCCGTTGATACATAGCGAGCATACCAGTCATTCGGTACCGACCTCGCCGAACAAGCGAAGGGCAAGACCGTTACGGACTAGTCGCTCGTATCGCTACATTTCGAATCAATTGAAAGCTCGTGGCAGTCTACACCACTTTCCGAGCACAATCGAGAAAGAAAGAGTGTGGTATGACAGTTGTACATGGCCGCGGGCTCCGGAATTCCGGAAATCAAGACAATACTCGGTGGCTTTGTGATTCATGGCTTTCTGTAAGTCTCCGTGAAGCACAGATATCAGGCTCTTATGCGTCTCAGGGGTGTCAGAACACTGATAGTCAAAGTCGTTGGGTTGACTTTAGCAGTAGCCACTGGCATGAGTCTTGGCAAGGAAGGTCCTTTTGTCATGATAAGTTGTTGCATTTCGAACATCTTGACACGTTTCTTCTCCAAGTTTGCCAACAACGAGACGAAACGCCGGGAGATATTGAGCTCAGCATGCTCAGCAGGAGTGGCCGTGGCCTTCGGTAGTCCTATTGGAGGTGTGCTATTCGCACTAGAAGAAGTCAGCTACTAGTGTGTATCCTGTCACGAAACTGTACATCATCTGACATCAGTAGTTTCCCTCCGAAAGTGATGTATCGCAGCTTTTTCTGCGCTGCTGTAGCAGCTGTGACACTCAAGACATTAAACCCGCATGGCACAGGTAAATTGATACTTCTACAGACTGATTATGAATCGAAGGAATGGACTACATCAGAAATGCCCATATTCCTCCTTCTAGGACTGCTTGGAGGTCTTTATGGAGCTGCGTTCTGCGCCTTGAATATGGCTTGGTCAAGAACCTTTCGAAGAATGAAGGCTGTGGCATCTCATCCCATATGCGAGGTTGCTGTAGTGTGCTTCTTGACCTCATTGGTTTCCTACTGGAATGACTTTACACAAATGGGCGGTACAGAACTTGTGGACACACTACTTTCGGAATGTTCGGACGATTCTGTCTCGCCCTTGTGTTCTCGAGGTCAAGCGGGCACTGCTGCCATTGTTCGCTCGTTACTCTTGGCAATTGTGATCAAATTCGCTCTGACCGTGGTCACTTTCGGCATTAAAGTGCCGGCTGGTATATTCATCCCCACCATGTGTATTGGAGCCTTAGCTGGCAGAATCGTTGGCATATTACTCGAGCAACAATATGCTGCACATCCATCATCATGGTACTTTAGAAGTGTTTGTCCCGATCAAGCAGAGAATTGCATAGCTCCCGGAGTATATGCTATGATCGGAGCAGCAGCGACCTTAGCAGGTGTCACACGTATGACGGTCTCCTTGGCCGTGATCATGTTCGAGCTGACTGGATCGTTAAATTATGTCATGCCGTACATGATAGCTATTCTTTCGTCCAAGTGGATCGCTGATGCGATTCAACCACGAGGTATCTACGATCTCATTATTGACTTGAACGATCATCCTTACATCAATGCAAAGGAGAATCGTTCTTATGGATGCGCGAAACTCACAGATCTCTTGCCTCCTGAGAGCATTCTGAAGCGGACTTGCATAGATGTGACTCATGAGCCGCACATATGTGCAGTCGATCTACGTGCAAAAGTATCTCAGACCCGTCGTGAGACATACGAGGATGGAGGCTTCCCTATAGTTCGTGCCGGCACACTTGTGGGCTACGTATCACTTGCAGATCTCTCCCTGGCACTCGATCTGCTTTCTGACCCTGCAGACCAAGTCGAAGTCATAATGGATCCTGCTCCTGATATAGACTCTGACCTAGCCACAAATCAACTGCACACGACAGTAGAGCGGACGATTGAGGATCTCTTGTCTGGCTCCATCTCATCAAGGGACTTTAGACCTATAATAGACAGGGCTCCATTGACAGTGCAGAAGGAAGCATCCCTGGAACTAGCCACGGAAATGTTCACCAAACTGGGGCTACGATATCTGGCGGTCCTTGATGGTAGCCAATTGTTGGGGATCATCCACAAGAAGAGGTTTGTGAAGTTCTTGCGAGGACAATCTTAGTTCTCGACTCCTGATGTGCTAAGGCACAGCTGTACAACAACTTTGCATGTAATGTATCACATCGCAAGACTTTGTAATGTTATGATGCCGTAGACCCTCTGGCGACAGGTGCCTTGTGTGGAATGGTCAAGCCATTTTCGTCATTTTCGAACCACCTGACTGCCGGATAGACTGTTCCAAGTGCCTTGCCCTTGACAAGCCCGAACGGAATAGGCCCGTAATGCCTCGAATCCGTAGAATGAGGCATGTTATCACCGACAATCCAGATGTGTCCCACTGGCACCTTGACAAACTCCCTCTTGCTGTCCAGTGGATCCCTGAGCACGATATCCCCTGGCATGCCGATGATCCTTTTGAGTATATAAGTGTCTGGCTGACCAGGCTTGCTGGCAACCACCAGATCACCCACCTTCATGTTCTTGCCGTGACTGTACCTACACTTGTCCACGATGCAAAAGTCACCGGCAATGTTCAGTGTGGGTAGCATGCTTGGGCCAAAGGTACCGTGCACCTCAAACCCATAATGTAAACAGAGATGGATGCCACAGAAAGCCTTGACAGCCAGCGCTGCACTCCTTCGTGTGGCAGCAAATGGAACTCTGAAGCTCATAATGTTTCCACAAGACCAGTTTTATATAGCTTTCTTTGCGAAGAACATTGCACCGATGACGGGCCCTAAGCCTGGAGGACTTTACCTTTTGGAGGCAGACAAGCTTCACCTGGCCTACTGTTCTTTGGTCAATTTCTCGATCTGCTGTACATTCATTGTCTTCATATGTGTGTACCAAGTTCTCATGTATGAAGCGATATACGTAGATCGAACAGTTGCAACAAGCGCAAGCATGACGAGCAGCAAAAGCCATACACAGTACGAAATCTCCTTTTGAGGTAATTCGCAGACCCGAAGTATTGCCGTAGTAAGAGTTGTGCTGCCGACACAAAAAGCCCTACCAACAAGCTTGTATAAGTTTCGTTCGTACTTGCAGAGTTCTCTGATATTCGTGTTCTATCAGGAAACAGCACGAAGATGAGCGCAGCGACATCTCGATCAGCGCAAAAGGTCTTGAAATCGAAAGACAAGATAAGGTTATGGAATATTGCTGTAGGCGATGATGTTAAAGTCATCTCCGGACCGTACAAGGGCAAGGTCGGCAAGGTCCAAGAATGTCTCAAGGACAAGAATAAGATTGTGGTGTCAGGAGTCAATATTATCAAGAAGACGCTGCCTCTTTTCCTGTCGCAAAAGTCTGGCTTGGAACGCCAGCGACTAGAGTATGCTGGCCCGATCCACTATTCTAATGTACAGCTCGTGGGTGACATCCCTTCCTCAACAAATCCGACAGGGCCAAAGCGGACAGTGGAGATCAAGCGTGTGAACAGAGGCAAGACATTTTACAACAAGGATAAAAAGTTATTGACATGGCGTCGCTGGATTCCTGGTGAGAATGTGTTTTTGCCGTGGCCGAGAAACGAAGTCTCGAAAGTAGATGGGCCTATGGACACGAAACAGGCAGATGTCTCGACAAACACATATATCGAATCGCTTTACAACAGTCCTGTACCTTTCGGAATTGAGCATGAGCTTCGCAACAAATACTCCAGGTTCAGGCGGCATGAGCAAGAGGACGAGGCGACTCCTATAGAGGCCGTGGACGGAGTCAAGAGTGAAGTCGAGCTTACCGACGACGCGACGATAGCCAAGACTCCCACGAAGAAGATCAGAAAAACTGATGTCACGACCGGCATGACTTCTGCTACACTTCGAATATTGGCAGATGCGATGTCGAAATCGACATTACAAGAACAGAGCAAGACTCAGTAATCGCATGATATCTTTGACGACATCTATGCTTTCTTGCTCTAATGTACAATCCTCATATTAGCTTTCCAGCATATTCCGCTCTCGCATATATCTCTGCCAGTTCTGGCCACATGACTAAGAAGCGATCCACTAGTCTAAGGAGGATTCGTCCGGATAGACTCAACTTGTACACTCTGGCGAAACTTTCGACAAAGATTATCCGGCAGTGCATGATACGAAAAGTCTGCAATCAATTAGCTCGGCATCGATAGACGCTCTGTATACATACTCGGAGCATCAATGCAGCTAGGACTAGGACAACACATGTTCCTGGGCCGTTGCATATAATTACGTCGGGTCTGTCGACCTGAAGATATCGTAGGGCGTCAATAAAGGATAATGCTGCCGTAAATGGCGTACTCAACCAAGACTGTTTGACTCTTCGAGCTCGATACACGATCCTGGTGTGAAACATCCCCGCTATATTGTTTGCCTCTTCGAAAGTGTGTGCCTTTTCCACAGAGAGTGTGTCACCGGAAGAGATGTAGTATATCCTGCTCTTAAACAGAGACATCTGTGAACCCTTGATCATTTGTAGCATTTCTGATGTATGGCCTCCAGATCCCAAATTGATCAATAATTTCTTTGCCTTGTCATTTTCTGTCTTTGATGACTTTCTGGGCCAAAATTTCCTGAACAATTGAAACGACAGTACACTCAGCAGTAGTGACAGCAAGAAAATTATCACAACAGAAGTCATAACACTATCTTGGATGATCGTGCACTCAGATGCGCTTCACTTTATTACGATAGACACATCTCGCACCGAAGAAGGACACTGCAATGTTACTCGACACTTAACAAGGAAGTCATCCACAGATCAATCATATTCACATCAGCATGTGTAGCGGTATGACTTGTTGCGAGCTCGAAGTACCGGCCATGATTCAAAGCCGAACTTGTCCCGTGGCTGAAATCCTGATCAAAAACTCATGCTGTGGGTGCATCGACTGGCCCGTCTATAGACTTGAGGCCCACGCATGTATGCTGCTCTTTACAAGTATCATCCGGCTCCAGCTGCTCATGCAGTAACCAGCCGTTCATCACGCAATGAAGCGGTCGTGGCATGTCCTTACCACCACTGAACCTCCTGCTCCCACATATCCATACATTCAAGGACGAATTCACTGATTACCCGCTCCACATCACATCCACCACACCAGCGGCACTGCTGACCCTGACACTTCTCCATCATGCCGCTGTCCGCGTGTCACTTGACGACGAGAAGGCGATAGACAGACATAGTGTCTTGATCAATTGTGGTGGGACAAAGGAACAATTTGGTAACGCCTTGGTGAGTGAGGAATCAGCATTGTCTGCCTTCATAAGGGGCCAAGGAACGGCAAAGGGAAAGTTCCTGTACGCTTCGTCAAAGATTGACTTGATTCATGTCACTACGTTACATGAACTCAGGGCGATTCTGCTGCTATTGTCTACGGAGCCGACAGCCGACGTCATGAATGATTCATTACAGGATGTTCCGGACTCTCAGGACTCTGCTGACGAAAACGCCGCCGCTGGTTCTTCTTCTCTACCTATTCTGGCACTTTCTGGGCTCGACACACTGTTGCGTGATGCTGGAGAGTTATCTGCGCAAGGACTGCTGCGGATCATAGCTAGTGCCATAGACGCGGTCGAGGGTCGATACAACCTCGTCATCCACGACTCTATTCCCATCGATGCGGAACTCGGCGTTGTGAGCGATCCGTCGAGGTTACCTAATGAAGTAGCAGACGCTTCCACCACTTTTCGAAAGTGTTATGCGCGGTACATTGCTTGTGATTGGGTTGTCCACGCTGACGGATCGACGCAAGGACAGTGGCTGTACCTCGATGGAGGAGGGTACAGGATTACCTGGCAACAGAACGATCTTGGTGAAGCGACAGGGTCTCGCATGGAGCGCATGCGATAAAGCTTGTAAATAGATTTCATCATAAATAGTTGTTGTAGATTATAGATTTACATTCGTTGTAAGGAGGTTCTTGTGTGGATCATCAAAGTGTGTAATCATAACCTTCCATAGAAAAGCTATCAGGGTCAGCATGTGAGTCCTGTGGAGATACTGAAGCCATACATCATGCTTATACTCATCTTGCTCTTGCGCTTGTTGAGTGTTCAGGATCTTGCCGATCTCTGGAGGCGGGTTCATCTTCATGGCAACCGCTCTATTGTACCGGTCAAGCCTCGATATGCCTACACAAGGACCGTATTTGCCCGTCAAGTCAAAGTCTCGCAGTATAGTCTCGACATTTGTCGGCTTGGTATGTAGCGCAGGAGTCTTCTTGGCACTTCTTATCAGGTTTGCGGCCTTTATAATCTCTTCATCATTCTCGTCCAGTTGTGGAAGCACTACCGTTTCTTCTTCAGCTTCTTCTTCTTCTTCTTCTTCTTCTTCTACAGATGGACTCTTGGTGTCAAGTTCAATTGGCTGGACTTGTTCGGATGAATCGAGACTGCTGCTGGTATCCAGGGATATTCTCACATCGTCGCTGGATTCGTGTCTAGCAACGGGTGTCTTTACATTCTTGAGTGTATTTTTCGGTACTGACTTGGAGACTCTGAAGGAATTGAAGGAACTAGTGGATCCCAGACGTTTCGGGGCTTTCGACTTGGCAGGCATTGTGCTGCTAGGAAACAGGCAGATGCTACAACGTCAATTGCTGATACGTGGTTATAAGTCCTCGGCACATCATTATGATGATGATGATCAGACGTGAGCGCGACACAATTACATTTGTTGATGTGAAGCCACATACCGACGTAATGTGATCAGTCTCGATCAGTCTGCTTGTGATCAGTTGTCGTAACTGCAAGTGTTCTTATCGATTGCTGCTTACGACAAAATACGGTTTGTGTCTCAGTAACACGAGGATCCTGTCAATCTCCTCCTGGGCTTCCAAGGTTCCCACTTCCGAGCTTGGCATGCCCGCTGAGCTGAGGATTTCCTGGTTGGTGGGCTGCTGGTCGATCACCACCTGGGCAGCTGCTTCTAAAGTTGTTGACACACTTCCCACCATACTGTCCGAGCACGTCTAAAACTCTCCAGAACAGCTTGTCCGCAATCCACCACCTCCAAGCAAGAATCCAAAGCTCATTGCTGTGGGGTTGTGACAAGATTCTCTCATGCAGAGATCAACTCGTCTCGTGCTCACGGCACTGGTGGCAGTACTTATACTGTATAAAGTCCTCTCATACACTTCCAACGGAGAATCGTCTGCCACTTCTTCATGGTCCAAGGCACATTCAGAGTCGGCCAAAGATGCTCATAAGCAAGTGATTGCTGGTGACGAGAAAGTTTCTGACAAAGTCTCGGAGCACAAAGTGGCAGAAAACGCGCTGGACGCGCTGCCTGGCGGCTACAAAGGGCAGTCGACGTCCTCTACATCTTCTGCCATTCCCGCTCTCAATGCATTGGCAAATGCGACGTAAGAATCAGCTTATACCGGTTCCACCTTCTCATGTCCTTAGTTTCGTCACACTGGCTCGAAATTCCGACCTTCACGAAATTGTCAAGTCGATCCGAAACGTCGAAGACAGATTCAACCGCAATTACAACTATCCTTGGGTTTTCCTGAACGATGAGGAATTCGACGATGAATTCAAGAGAGTCACCACTGCAATGTGTTCAGGTAAGGTCGAGTATGGTATGATTCCGAAGGAACATTGGGGCATGCCTGATCACATCGACAAACAACGCGCTGCGGATGCACGAAAGGACATGGCACAGAGGAAGATCATATACGGTGACTCGGTGAGTTATAGACACATGTGTCGATACGAGTCAGGCTTCTTCTACCGTCATCCGCTTATGATGAAGTACGAGTATTATTGGCGGGTCGAACCATCAATTCAAATCTTCTGCGACGTTGAGTATGATCCATTCGTGTTTATGAAGGAAAACAACAAGGTCTACGGGTGGACGATTTCACTTCGTGAATATTTCGAAACCATTCCGACTCTATGGGAAACCACCAAGAAATTTATGAAGGCAAACCCAAAAGCAATGGCCAAGAACAATTTGCTAGAATGGTTGTCAGATGACAACGGAGAATCTTACAACTTGTGCCACTTCTGGTCTAACTTCGAAATTGGCAAATTGGACTTCTGGAGAGAGGGGCCGTATGCAGACTACTTTGACTACCTTGACCAGTCTGGTGGCTTCTTTTACGAGCGTTGGGGTGATGCTCCGATTCATTCCATCGGAGCTGCTCTATTTGCCGAAAGGGACCAAGTCCACTTCTTCGGCGACATTGGTTATTATCATCTCCCTTTCACGCATTGTCCCGTAGATCCAAAGTATCGTGAAAAATGTCACTGCGATGTCAACGAATCGTTCGATTGGAGAGGATACTCTTGTACTCCCAAGTACTTCGATATCATGGGTCTCCCGAAACCGAAGAACTACAAGGAGTACGAGGATTGATCATCTTGACAAGTTTCCACACATACGCAACCTTATCTCTGCAACGATTAGCATATCTGGCTATTTTTACCTCGGCCGATTGAACAATGCCAGAGCATCAGACTCGGACTGCAAGACGGCTCTCTGACTCACAAGTCTAATCTTGTCGGAGATCTTCTCTAAGTAACTATCTCGTTTGCAATGTAGCTTGACAGCTTGCAGTAGTTCCACATGGTGGAGTCAACCTTGAAACCAGACGAAACAGATTTGCACAGACAAGGTTTATAGCACAAGCCACATTCCCAGCCCCATGCATTTTAAAGCTCTAAAGTCACTCCATGATGATCAGTCACCCCTTGAGTTTCGAAGTCTCAAACACCTCGAACCAGCCCTGCGTTCACAAAACACCAGGTACGCTGGGGCTCTGAGTCTTCTCGAGGCCGTCTGACCATCTGCCCTTGTGATACGATGTGCTGATTCAATGGACGACATCGCTACAGACAAATCGCAGTCTGTGAATCACAGTCCAAGAACTGACACGAAAAGGTCTTTCCTAGATCTTGTGGATGCATGTGATAGCTTCCCTCGGGTCATCCCTGCTGGGCTACCGGAGACTCACAGACTGAGTCGATTCTATGCGAAAGGACATCTGGTGGGGTATCTGAGGGCATCAGTAGTGTCAGCCTTGAAGACAGATTTTCCATCGTACTTTGACATTCTACCTAACGAAGGCTCCGCGTTCGATGTGTTTGTCCGTGACCAGGAAGACAAGTCAACGGAGGCACTGTCGAAACTGTTGAATGGAGTGGCTCAATTTTGGCACACTCGTGACACTTTTGATGTTCTCAAGGGCTGGCGTGGAGAGCAGTACACTATCTATGGACCAGGTCAGGCTATCCTGTTCACACTAGAACGAGCTGCTTGCGCCTTGTTTGGCGTCATCACTTATGGTGCTCACATGACTGCTTATGTCCCGGCCACTGACACGGAACCCATACACATATGGTGTCCCAGACGTAGTCCAACAAAGGCGACGTTTCCAAACATGCTAGACAACAGTGCGGCTGGTGGGATCTCAAATGGTCTGTCGGCTTACGAGACAATGGTCAAGGAAGCCAACGAGGAAGCATCCATACCGGAAAATGTCGCTAGATCACTGATGCGCAGCGTTGGAGCAATAAGTTACATCTACGTAGATGGCACGGTCGAGCAGGGTGCCGGCTGGATCCAGCCAGAAGTTGAGTATGTCTACGACCTAGCACTGACAGGTGATGCCAAGGACCTTGTCCTCCGACCCAACGACGGAGAGGCAGTGGATTTTGAGCTATGGACGATAGAAAGGGTTTCTGAGGAAATGCTGGCAGGTCACTTCAAGCCGAATTGTGCAGCTGTCATGATTGACTTTATGATTAGACACGGGGTCATGACGTATGAGAACGAACCGGACTACCTGCGAATACAACAGAGATTGCACAGGACCTTTGAGTTTCCAGTGCAATGATGAGTAGCGATTTTCTTTCATTGTCTATACACACTTTCTCGTCTTTCTGAGAGACCTCACTTTCACCTGGAAAAGTTTCAAGTATCTACTCGCCCATGCTCGATTCAGTCAAGATGATGAATCAATCAGAAATCTGTGCCAGCTGCAACTCATATCAGTCAGCTGCTGCAGAGGCATTGATCATGTCTGCAGAACTATCGGCTCCACAGTTTAGTGTCCGTGGCTGTGGCACAAGTGTAAAACTATGGCGGAGCTCCTGCAAATGACATCTGCCTGTGTTTTGATTTCCGTTGACTTGTGAATCCGTACTTCAAGCTCATCTTTTTACAAGCCTTACAAAGGTCCAGGCATAGATATGTCGCTTGATGCTTCTCTGGAAGCTGATCTATCGGACGAGTGGATTGAGCGCGAGCAGCCACCAACGTTAAAATTACCGAATCACGGCTCATTATCAGGCAGTATAAACATACTTGGAGACACTACGCAGAAGTGGAACAATCTAAACAGTATCGTCTCAAAAGACTTATTGACCAAGCAAACGAAACCCTTAACCTCTCTTTTTGAACCCCCGCTGGCTATCAGAGAACAGCTAGAAGGACTGAGCATTGTCGAGGAAGAACGAAGCGAAGATGGCCAAGAAGCAATAGTGCCTCACGATGACACGCGTGGATCTGGAGAGCTAGAACGCGATCCGAATTGGCGACCTCTTGTCTATGAGAACGATGATCGAGAAGAAAGCGACTCGGCTACTATTCGTGCCGGTAATACAGTGAGGTCTGCTGACGGACTTATTCCGAACTTTTCGTTTCCTCGTAATGGCCAGCAGTCCTCTCTTCCGTCAGACAGCAGGACAGCGGAACCAAGTATTGATCATACAACACAAGCGTCTTCGGGTCATCCGAAATTATCGGTTACTACTCCGGAACCAGGAATTGACTTGCAGAACGCGAACCCTGATGTCGAACCTCCGTTAGTGACCACTCCAAAGAACACGCACAAATCCTCCAACTCCTCCATTTCACCAACAAAATCTCCGCTGAAATTGTTTCACGCTGAGCAGGATACATTTACTCGGGATCACACTGCACGGATGATAGGTATGCTCAGTGCTCCGCAGAATCCGACAACAGAGCTCGACAATGATGAAACTGTGCTCGAAGACCCTAAACCAGACAAATCTCAACTGTCAACCTTGACGGAAGCTACAGACGGTGGTCCCGAACGAAAAAGAGTCAAAACCCATGAGCCAAAAGGCAGCGTAACCCTACAGAATTTCAACGACAATGCTGACAGACTGGCTGCGAAGTTAAGAGCCAAGAGTGGTATACTCGGCAAGGGATTGCCACGTATGCTCGAGGACACGAAGGTTGTCCTGGGCCGTCGAATCTCGAGCGCGGCTGAGCGGCTCGACCAGCAAAGAAAGAGAGACAGAAATCCAAAGTTCAATGCTGTTCCACAAACTAGTGGTTTTGAGGCTATGAACATCCCAATTGATCAGTTTCCCAAAGAACCTACCTTTGGAACAAAGTCGTCCAAGTCACATTTCAGCGACTGGGAGTCCGAGGCAAACACTGAAAGCCGACAAGTCTCGACCGACCAGACTATGCAACCGCAGAGTGACGAAGAATTAGCTGCACAAAGCATCAAGCCTCAGACCATGTATGACTCCGTCAGACAAACATGGACTCAGACTTCAGGTCGAATCAAAGGAGGGAACAGGCCTTCAAGTGCCCCGTCGATGCCTAGTCCTCAGCGACATGTCAGAAGTCAATCCAGCACATCCGTCACAGAGTCAAAAAAGTCGCCCAAGATTAAGAATTTCCCTCCAGCTGCGCTCGAGACTCTGCGTCACGGCAACATGATATTCAGCACTAGCACGCAATGTTGGCAGAATGCTGATACATCGGAAAATGAGGAGGATCCATTTTGTGATATTGATGAATTACGGTCGCCCAAGAAGCTGCAGAAGGAAACAAAGTTCCAGAGTTCAACAGGAGTTGATTACCCTGATGAAATCGACTTCAGTTCGTCGAGCACCCAATCAGTCAATCCTAGTCTTGAGAGGCGACAGACTGACGAGAACGACTCACTCAACGATTCTCTTATCACTGGACCATCCGGCACAGACGACAACGTCTTTGGCTCAACACCTGACAAGCTCTATCAAGAACCAGCCATGGCACAACATGATCCGCGATTGGAAACAGGGAATGATCTAACAAAAGTGTCTTACACTCTTGATGAACAAAACGAGGAAGACTTGAATGAACAGACATCCGACATGACTATGTCACAATCCCACAGGTATCTTGTCTCTGCAATCAACAAAAGATACGGAGAAGGTCCCTGGGAGGACATACATACCGTCGATCTTAGCGGTCTAGCTTTGGACAGTCTCTGTGGCCTATCAGACTTTTTCCCGGACCTTACAATGCTGGACATCTCGAACAACAAGATCACGTCTCTCGATGACCTACCCTCATCTCTTCAAATTCTGAAAGCTGGAAACAACAAGCTGACATCATATCGCACGAATCTTGGCCATTTACCAAATCTGGAGCATTTGTTCCTGGCTGGGAATGAATTCGAAGACCTTGATGGTCTGTCATGTTTGATTCATTTACGCACCTTGGACATCTCGAACAACCAGCTCCATTGTATAGATGGGCTGCGTTACCTCACCAATCTTTTGACACTAAAAGCTGCTAGAAACAAGATGGAACAAATCGACTTCTCCGATCTGCAGATGAACTCTCCATTAGATCAGCTACAAGTCATCGATTTGTCCAATAACGATCTTCGAAGTATCTCATATGTCGAGACACTGCCTAGTCTCATGGACCTCAATGTCTCAGGTAATTACCTTGACATGCTGGAGATTCCAGTGAGTATGCCGCAACTACGCGTGCTAAAGGCTTCGGAGAATGAATTATCTGTCCTTAACTTGACCTCCTTGTCGAAATTGCGCGTGGTCTACATCGACGACAATCACTTGGAAGAAGTGATCCTCCCAAAGTGTCTCAAGCATATCGAATCCTTCTCGATACGTCGGCAGAATTCTTACGGGCTCAAAATTGACCTTGACAGTCTATGCGAAGTCAAGAAATTGTTCTTGGGAGGAAACGAGATGTCCGACCTACATTTCCAGATTGCGTTCCATAGTCTGAAGTATCTTGAATTGGCTGGAACAAAATTACAATCTTTTCCGTCAAACTTAGGCAAGATGACGCCAAATTTACGAGTACTCAATTGTGCTAACAATGATCTCTCTGATATTACAGCCTTGTCAGACCTTCAGAGATTAGAGCGGCTCATGCTACCAAACAACAAGATCAATAGTGTCAATTCTCTGACAGAAGTTCTGACCACACTGCCTCGCTTGAAAGCGGTTGATCTTCGTGGGAACCCATACACGGCCAGGTTTTATGCTCCGATTCGCGCAAATCTCGAAATCGATTACTTCGCAAATCTAGACGGCATGAGAAACACCACAAACTTGATGCAACAGTGGTTGACCGAGGACGAGAATTACCTGTCTACACTGACTGTCTCTCTCAGGACCAGGAGGACGGCATACCAAAACTTGATCTGGACAATCTGCCGAGCTCTGAGGTGGCATGACGGACGTATGTTGGAGACACAACAATTATTGGCGGCAGAGGAATACGTGCACACATTTACACAAGACAGCGTACACGTGAATTAAGCACATGGAGACAAAGACGAGACAATCATAGGTGTACATAAGCCGGTATTGCATATTACCTTCACATTTACATATATATGTATATTTTATCCATTGCAACGCCGAACGCTAATTTCATCAACCGAGCCTTGTGCTACCGTCCACTTATCTCTTTCATTGCGATGTATCGCTTAATCAATGACGATGCTATTTGCATGCTGCAACTGCGGTCCGACCTTCTTCTTCTTCTTGATCAGCACGGCGGGCTTGGCACCAAATGCCTTCATTTCCTGCACATCAAAGGTCGAGTCACAAGTGATGCACTTTGGCAACGCCTGACAAAAGATACTGAGACAGACGGAACAGACAAAGCCGACATCAAGGACCTTTTTGTGACAGAAACAAGCGGCTCGAAAGTCGACGTTTGCGACGGCGGGAAGGTTCAGGTCTCGCCTGACATTCTGGTCAGGCAGAAACAAGCCCATCAAGTACCCCAACAGACTCTCGCCCGCCTTGACGTTCCGATAAAAGCCCTTCGTGGCATCACTGGCTTGTTGCAGAAACACGGCGTCGCCGCCGACTTTAGCAATATCAATCATGACTTTTTGCTTTTGTGCGGAAAAGATGCAGTTCATCATGGGAATGTACTGCATCTCCAAGTCGCCGCTCACAGACAAAATCATGATGCGTGAGGAGCCGACTGATGATGCGTGGCGGTTGATGTAGCTTAGTGCCAAGGTGATTGCGCCAGACATCATTGACGTGCGTGATGACTCGATCGTTGTCTGTGTCGTTGATGAAAGTAGTCTCGAGACATTTTGTAACACTTCGTCCTGGATCGCGAGGAATGGTTTATAGGCATTCGCTTCGCGGTGTAGATCTCTCTCTTGAGTCCGTTGAAATGTCTTTTCTGGGGAAGGGTAGAGGAAACGAGCTGTGCCTATGTGAGATGCGATCACGGCGGCTTTGTTATTGTGCGAAAGAGCTAGGTGAGCGTTCAGAAAGATCAAGATGTCAGCTAAGGATTGTTGTAGCGTTGGACCAGATAGATTAGCCCATGCCGATGGGTTTGTGTCCAGGATAAACACGACAAGAGCCCCTTCATTGTTGTCTTGGTGTGAAGAATCGTCATTAAGATGGCGTAGTGTGTCGAATTTATCCATCAATTACGACCTACTCATGCTTTCTCAAACTATTTTCGGATTTTTTAGGAGACTTGACGAGTATTCGAGTGCTTGAATGCAAAACAAGGTGATGCGGCAAATCAATATTCCGATGAATGGGACGTTTGCTATGAAAGAATCGTGAAATGCGTTCACAGATGCTCCACAATTAAAAGTGGTAACACTTCCCGAAGCCATTCCACAACTCACCGCCGGTTCAAAGGCGCACTCAAAGATAATTATTGTTGTTGCATCCTATAACTATTGCTCACACTACTGCCTGGGTCTGGTCTTTTGGAGCCTGTCGTCATGTTGAAAGCTATCTGGTGGGAGGGATAGGCTATATGCATGATCGTAAGGAGTGTACTGCAATGTGCGGGCAGTTCCTCGACAGTGTCGAGGACAAAGCTTGTTAAAGCTGCTTTTTATTCTCGATTCTACAGTGTCATGCAAGCTATGCAAGAGGACGAGATTGAGACGTCAGATCTGTGCAATACTCCTGCGAGCAGACGTCGGATCATCAAGGATAACACTGACGGTCTGCCAAGGCCGGCGATCAGACCTGCTCGTGTTCCCAAATTACGAACTGTGCCGACCAACAAGACAGAAGAAGAGATTGGGTTGACCTCAAAATTGCTGTCTACCATAGAATCGACTGTACAGAGATGCAAAATGGAGCTCAACATACTATATAATGAGCGAAGCAAGCGTCGGAGGACTCTCGCCGCCTCGAAGGGGTCTGAACCCACAACACAAGATCTAGCATTGATCAAACTGCAAACTGACATTGAACGACTAGAACATATAGTCACGGATCGTTATCTCTCTTCCAGGACAGATCGCCAAGTTCCAGCTCGACTCATACCTTATATAACAAACTTCACCAGCAACACAAGACACCTCGACAATCGACTTCACGATGCCCTTCGCTCACCCATAGACGATCAACTTAGCACACTCGCTGACATTCTGACACATACCAAAACTGCACCATCCGTCAAATCCTTCAATATAATGATCAGTAGGCTGTCTCGACTTCGTCAGAACGCCGCTGCTTGGGTCATTTTCCAAACAATGCTTCGCTTGAAAATTCAGCCCGATGCATACACAATTTCATCCGTCCTCAATTTATGTATAGTCAGTGGCTCCTACACCGACTTTGCGAAAATTCTAAGGGCAGCGAAAGAGCAACGCAGAATTCACAAACTCTTGAATCCAAGCCGTAAACGATCAAGTCGTGGTCTCGTGCTGATGGGCACAATCATTAAAGGTTGCGTCAAGTTTGGGAGAATGAGGCGCGCGGAAGTGTATATTACCCTCATGAAGGCGGAGCGCATCAAAGCTAATGTGGAGATACTGACTGCCATGATTCAAGGCTACTCGGAGAAGGGTGAGTGGGACAGCGGTCGTCGTCACTTGCGTCGTTTGATGACCTTGGCGTGGGATAGAAAGGTGGTTGCGACATTGATCAAGTATTGTCGTAAATGTGGTCGTTCAGAGCTCGAGCCTAAAGTGCGAGAATTGGCTGCGTTGAAAGGTGTACAAGTGGAGGATCCCGAAGACGATTTGGCGTTGTTGCCGGTAAAGTTCAAGACCAAAGGGCTAGATGTGCCGAACCACTTCAAAATGCCCAGGAAGAATGACATTGGTGTACTGATGAAGAGACCTCGATGGTCCCATCATCCACCTGAAAAGAAAGAAGAGGTGGCACAGGTCAAGACTAGAGTCAGGGTATTCACGGGGACGAGACGAGAAGCATTAGGAAAGTGGGCATAGGTAGCGTAGCATCTCTTTGTACATATCATTACCAACTACCATTCTATCCTGATCGATGAATCTCGACACCTCACTTGCCAAATACAAATAGACAAGCCCGTGGGACGAGATCGATGGCTATCCATCCGACTCCACTATAAACTACCAACTTGGTGACGACTTCCACGTCATACCTGACTCGTGGTTTCTCGATGAGCTTCTTCATGGAATTCGAGTCTTGCGTGCGCTCTGCGGCATCGTACGTCTGGTTCGATAACCTCCGCTGGCGGTTCTTGTACGCTACCGCCTCATAGACGTCCGCTGCACTTTGCGGACCCACCGAATCAGTCCTTGGACGACGAAAGTTTCGCACGAGACTAGGAATTTCTTTGATGGACGGTAAGACTTCATCCGGAATGTCTTTTGGTACATTTGTGTAGAGTAGTGCAGAAGCGAAACCACTTCGTGGAATGAGAACACCGATAGGCTCCAAAGCTCTGAATAATGGTGGCAGGCAAGTGTATAGGATTGGTTTAGTGATTGCTCGCCACAAGATAATCATGCCGACACCAAGAACTACTCGTGCAATGTATCCAATTGCGTGCACGTCGCTCGTGTCTATAGTAAAGTGACCGGGATGTAATGGCACATACTGAGGTCCGTTGTGGATCTCGTGCGAAAATCGCCAGAATGAGAAATATTGTCCAATAACGACTCCTGCGAACGCCACACCATCGTCGAAGCAAGGACAAGGATCCGCAGGCTCAGGATGCAACCTGACCAAGCAGATGATGAAAAGTATGAGGATGAATGAGGTCGTGGTAGTGGCACTGGTGATGTAGCTCTCGATCATGTCTGTGCATGACCAACGTATCCAGCCTATACCAAAACCTAGCAACGAACCGGCGATGACATCCAAGAATCCATGCATACCACAGTATAGCCTGCCGAAGACAATTGAGAAGACATAAAAAGCGGCTAAAGCTTGATAGACAAGTTTCGTCGTGGGTGATCCTTGGTAGTTCTGTAGCAACGCAAAAGCATAGAATGCTATAGAGCACGCATTGGTAGAATGACTGCTTGGAAATCCATACTCGAGCGCAGCCGAGCCGGACATTGTGATTCTGTGTAGAGGTGGGGATAGTGGTCTTGGTAGACAAAAGTAATCCTTCATAAATCCAGAAAAAAAGACTCCAGCAGCGAGGACATCGACTAGTCCATTCGCAATAGAATAGCTGCCGAACCAGAAAATAAGAGGAAGGCCGACAAGGAATGCAGTATGAGTTCCTAAATTAGCGGAATACACAAAGTACATGTCGAGAGCATTGTTTCGAAAGCGCTTTTGAAGGGCGGCCAGATAAGGTGTCTCCGCTCGTACGATGGGGAGCAGATATGAGCGAATGCGATACCTGAAAGGACCCATCCGTGTCAGATAGTGATCTTCGACAGAGAGTCCGGCAGCCTTGACATCGCTTCCTTCCTGGTAGGCTGGTATCTCATAGGATGCCGCATTTGACAACTCTCTGATGAGAGACATTGTAGGCAAATGGCAAGACAAGGGTACGGCTCAATTTATGAGCCACATCAAATTAGACCAACAAAATTCGTTCTCAGAGGAGTGCAAGACTTGTTCTATGATAGTCAATTGTCGGACGCAATCTTTGGTGAGCGGTAAGTAGCAGTTCTCAGTGGACATTTTGGTTGCTCAGTTCCGCTGCTCCCTTCAAAATCGTGGAGACCTGCTTCCGCATAAAATCACGTCACAGTGTAGACGCAAACATGTAAATACAGGATCATTTCATACTCGCTTTCTGCTCAACGCGGTCGTCCGGCGAGTCTCGCGATTGCAATTGAAGTCATCTTGTATAGGGGACGCGCAAAACTATAAAGGCATTGATCTTCGGACAATTCTCAACACTATAGAAAGCCTCAGCCGTACACAAACCTGAAACATACCCACTCATTTGGCACGAGGACATCCGTTCATATAATTTTACGATCAAACAGGTCTGCAAAGGAACGCAAACGTCACAATGTCGAATAAGAAGGTCATTGAGCGAAAACTGATAGCAGTTGGAGATGGTGGATGCGGCAAAACAAGCTTACTTACAGTCTATACAACGGCAGAATTCCCGCACAACTATGTGCCTACAGTGTTCGAGACATACATACAAGATTTGACACATAACGGTCGTCCCGTCTCGCTATCACTGTGGGACACTGCTGGACAGGAAGAGTACGACCGACTAAGACCTCTGTCGTACCCAGAATCGAACATCATATTGATATGTTTCGCGATCGATTGTCCGCCGTCTCTGGAGAATATTGTGGACAAATGGTACCCTGAAGTACGACATTTTTGTCCGACCACACCCTTGTTATTGGTCGGGCTCAAATCTGATCTGCGGAGGAATAGAAATGCACAAGAGCTGCTCAAGGCACAAGGATTGACTCCCGTCACATTTCAGCAAG
This sequence comes from Taphrina wiesneri, assembly GCA_005281515.1. NCBI lineage: Eukaryota > Fungi > Ascomycota > Taphrinomycetes > Taphrinales > Taphrinaceae > Taphrina > Taphrina wiesneri. Next base: position 90,998 of record RHGK01000017.1, read on the forward strand.
CGACAGAGGTAGCGGAAAGGATGGGAGCACAGTACATAGAGTGCTCCAGCAAGGAGGATCAAGGTGTACGTGAGGTCTTTGAGCTCGCCATAGACCTCGCGCTACATGATGGGCAATTCCGGAGGTTACGCAAGAAAATTTGTGCGATTGTGTAGAATACAATGGTTTGCTCGGTGGTCAATCTATTTGAAAATTCTGGAGCGATGGCATTATTAGATTTGTTTTTATACAGCTCATGGGCATAAGCCTGACTACATATACAATGAAAAAGATTGGCGATATTGTACATTTTGTACAGATCAGTCGAGAGAGCCTTGTTGATGGTGCAGTCCGTAATGTGATGGTGCAAGCCCACCTCCAATGTAAAGATACCCGAGTGTGCGAGATGTGTTCCGTCGTTGAAGTCCTGCAGCACTGACCGGATGAAAGTGTTACATGACAGTACAGCCGCGTCTCTGCAGATTGTATCAGGCGGAGGTGATGAAGCGCTTTTCTGTGACTTCACATCGAGCTCTATTCACCCTCAGTGTGTCCATTCGCGCTTTTGTCCAGCGCAGCAGTGTCCTCTCCAATGACATCGTGGAAGTTTCTCCACAAGGTGCTGACACTTTCGAATTCTTTCCCAACGCTGATCACACTTTCTAAATTGCGATTCAACTGGTTCATAGAGGTTATGATTGACTCCATCGTCTATCACATCAGTGTGTTGTTGTTTGCACTACATTCGAACTAACCTGTGCTACTTGCTGCACAAGCTGGGCACGTTGCTGCTCGAACGGACTTGGTTCGTCGCCATTTCCATCTGCTACAGATGAACGATGCTGAGAGTTGTTCATCATCACCTTGTTACACTATTGAACGCGTAAACACTATCAGCATTTTGTACCATAACAGTGCAGGGACTTAGGTTCATCTGGAAAGACGCGTCGCGGGATTCATTTCTGTTTATGGAATTTAGGAAGCTCTCTGATCAGAGGACAAAATCAGTCATGATTCTTGATCAGTGATCACTGAGCTTGATCAATTCAATGGTCCAAGGATCTCTGGCATATCTCTGTCAATCTTATTCTTATCCATGTACTCACATGTTTGATTTTGCTGACGAAAAGCTCACGACTGAACCCCGAATTACAGCAGAGCATGGTTCATTGCGAGGCAAGAACGATACGAGGAAACTGATCACCTTTCGACATGCGGTCCGAGGCATCCAGAAGACGAGATCATCAGCTGTATGTGTGGTAATATCATCCTTGATCTGTTCTTGAATATGATTAGAGGAGATACGAAGGTCGTCAGGTGACGAAACAAGGACAGAAGCGGTTACAGCAACGTCAACAGCCGAAAGCCAAGCTAAAACTTGAAAAAGCAAGCACGCAGCAAGATGCTACCAATGACCGCCCAAGGACTGAAGAGCTAGCACGAGTGAAAGACTACGAACAATTGGAACTATGGACAGGTACGATACATCCAGATCACAATATTACAACCTGACCTGAAGACCCGATTCGGCTTGTGAGCTTCAAGAGCATGAGAAGCAATTATAGTCCTGGACCATGTTTGCCTAACATATCATTTCGACGACAACAAGCTGGAACGAGACATCACCGTGGTCAAGATTGGGTCTCAGTGATGGCCGTTCAGCAGCGCATCAGGTCCGTCCTCTCGAAAATTGGAACTCAAGCCAGCAACGAAAGACTGCCAACAGGACAATCGAAGAGCTCGCAGAACAAAATTGTTCCCGATGCCGACTTGATGACGACGAGGAGATCCTTGCTGAATTTGGTCTGTCCCAGGCGCTACTCCCGGTGAATGCTGACCACGCAAGACGACTCCGCGGCAGGCACTTGCAATGCGTAGAGCGGCAAGGACAAAGATGGCTCAAGAACAGAATTTTTGCAAAACCGTATATCAGCACAAGCCAGACCCTATGCCGATAACACATCTGCCATGTGTTGTTTCGAGATGCTCCTCGATAGAGTCTGATGCAGAGACAAGAAATGTTGCAGAACAATTCTTCAGAAACCGCTACTCTTACTCAGACAATGCTTCACGATCATCACAATGCTCATCGATGAGCGCTTGCAGTGTTCGAAACGATTTGCAAAGTGTGGACTGTTCGTCAGAGTCGAACCCAGATTCAGGATCTGAATCCACTTGTTACTCAGAGGAGGCCAGCGAGTCACTCAGAAGGAGCGGTACAAGTCACGATCAACGTGCTGTGGCAGAGCACCATAGAACGTGCCAATCGAACAATTCAAGATTGTCCTTGCGCACATCAGCGCCCAAAAGAGAATCTCCCGACCGCTCACAGTCTGTGCAAAATCTCAATGTCAGCACGATCCGTCCGCGCAGAACCTGCAGTGTCACGTCACTACACAAGCAATTGCATCTTGGAGGTAATAATCGCTCCAGCAAAACGCCCACAAGAATTTCTTCTGAACCAAGTAATCCCCACTCAAGTGCTTTCGAGAGAGCTGTCTCAACGGCAGACAATGTCAGAAGTCGCACGACAGCGAAGAGAACAACTGGCGCTGTCAGGAGCAGAACTTGTTCTGAGCCTTCCGTCGTTCACTTTGCCAAGAGGAGTGATTCAAGTGAGAATAACAGCACGGTGAATGTCAACCGAAGAAGTTCGACCATGTCTGCCAGGAGAAATTCGTTTGCAGAGGTACGAGTAGCATGGTAGCTATCCCCTTTTTGAGAACTTCCATCGATCTTTGATCTCTCCTATCAGGCTACAAAGCTATCCCGCTATAGGATTGGCGTGTATTGTCACATTCTTGAGCTTGATGTCTTGTAGCGGTCGACTCTTTTCATTCACCGGAACCTTTTCAATCTCGTCCAGCACTTCGATGCCATGAATAACTTTGCCAAACACCGTGAATTGCCCGTCCAGATGCTCATGACGCTTGTATGTGATAAAGAATTGACTGCCGTTAGTGTTTGGACCAGAATTCGCCCAGCTCACGATACCACGACGATCGTGCCGCAACTCTGGCACAATCTCATCCTCAAACTTGCCTCCCCAGATAGACATGCCCTTCTTGACCACACCTGCAGCGTTCGGGATGCCGACCTGTACCATAAAGTCCTTGATGTTTCTATGGAAAATGGCACCATCGTAAGAGCCAGTGGCGCAGAGAGCTAGGAAGTTCTCACAACCTTTAGGGACTAAATCACAGAAGAGTTCCAACTTGACGTCTCCTTTATCAGTGTGCAAAGTGACTGACATGTCAGAAAACGGATGGACAGTCTTCCAAAGACTACAGCTCAATCGTGGCGATTGTCGCGATTGCGAGCTGAGTTCGGGTGTTAATAATTTGAAGGACAGGAGATTGTAGTTTTAGCTGCTGCGACCAGATGGAAACAATCTCTCAATGTCTGCAGATGAGTGCGCGCCACGTTAACAAGTGAAGCCACGTGTTTTGATCTGATCAGTAGATCAATCGATTCTTTCACACAGAATAATAGAAGTGCCAGCTGTTGCGGCAGCTACAGTCGAGTAGCTATAGAGCAAGGAATGGTATCAAAGGCCTAGGTGAGATCGTTTCTCGCGAATTCAATCCAAGAGGACTAGATTGCGAACCAGAAAAGCCAAAGTCTCTTCTCTTGTCCTGGGATTGTTCTTTAGACTAACTTGAGCCACTAAGTAGTGGCCTCAAGAACTACAGAAAAGTTGTGCATAAGCCTGCCATAGCGGACTTTCACAAGAATCATTGACCCGCAGGATGTCTTTCAAACGGAGAGAGAATCCCAAGTCATATTCTCAACCGTTCCCGAAAGGTGTTCGTCCTTCAGCGGCCAATGGAGTACCAGTGACGTCGTCGGGATGCATGTCACTAGACACTGTTTTATCGGGACACGGCGGCATACCAGTAGGAAGTGGCATCATCATTGAAGAGAATGGCACAACAGACTTTTCATCCGTGCTGTTGCGGTACTTTGCTGCAGAGGGACTCTTGCAAGGCCAGAACTTGTGGATCGGAGGGGGTGTGGGAGAACATTGGATCCGTGATTTACCTGCCGCAACGGACGTTGTCGCCGAGGACGAGACATCAAATAAAAGGCTGGAAGAAAGGATGAAGATTGCTTGGCGGTATAGCAGTTTAGGTGATTTTGGTTCAGGACTACGAACGCAAAATCGTCCTTCTTCCACAAGCACGAGTGCAGATTCTCCGAAAGATCCTTATTGTCACGCTTATGACCTTACGAAACGCATGATTACGACTACATTGAGCGAACAACTACATCACTCTCCGCCTTCTTCCGGCTCAGGCGATCCCTTCACTCCCCTCCTAGCATCGTTGGTGCAGACTATACAAAAGACCACGGGCATCATCAGATGCGTCTTGCCGGGAGTCCTCAGTCCTGCTGTATATCCTCCCAGCGCATCACAATCCAAATACCTCGTCAAATTCACCAACAACCTCCGAGCCATCTTGCGTGCGCATCCATCACGACTTCTTGTGATGATGTCCATGCCACTCGATCTATACCCAAGAAAAAACCCTAGTACGACATGGGTTGAGATTCTTATGGACGGCATCATAGAATTGACACCATTACCTCCGAACCCAGCAGATCGAGACGGACCGCAGGGATTACTGAAAATCCACAAGGTTCCACTACTGGAGCGCTTGAGTATGGAGGCAGACTTGAGCTTCAAGGTGACGCGCAAACGATTCAGCATCGAAGCCTGGAGCTTGCCTGCGCTCGGCGAAGAGGAACCTCGAGAAGGTGGCGGGACACTGAAGGATGTGAAGCCAACGAATATAGATATAAGCTTTTAATCGCATCATCTTGGCCCGCCATTGCATTATCTAATGACCCTCTTATCGACGTGATTGCATACCAGGTCTTTATACTACTGGTGTCAGCGATATAATCGTGTACTAGAGAGATTTCCTACCATCCAGAAAATCAGCTGCCACCAATAAATTCAGAGCCAACTCTGGCTCGATGTGAAAGTCCGGCACATCCTTCTCGTCCCTGTAGCGCAGAAAGTAGTAGAGGTACTCGCACACCTTTTCCAGCAGCACTCCTTCAATACTCTCGAGACGGACCACACCCGTGGCACTTTCACTAAAATTCGAGGAGAGGAGGGATTTGAGTGTTCCCGAGACGCAGGCTGCCGATCGGAGAATGGTGAATGTGAAGTTGTCTGAACTAATCAATGTGCAATATTCTGATTCTGCAGACATGTTTATTTTCTCTCTACGCAACAAAGGGGTTTCGGGATAGGCGATATCGATGCCAAGGGCCTTGTTCTTTGCTCTACTAATGTACAGATTCAAGTAAGTAGACAGTGCAATCCAATCCGTGAGATCAATTGTTCAGGTGACCTGACTGAGCTCCGAATTACTGGATGTGGGGTATCACCAGATCAGGCAAATCCATGCCAGTACGTTCAATAGATCTGAAAACCCAGTACTTCGTGGCACGACAGAAGCTTCTTGGCAAGTAATACATTACATACATAAGTACAAGCTTGCTATCAATGAACCTTAATGGATCCAACTCATCTATACATGAGAGTGTAATTATCCCTCCAGTTGGGAAGCATCGAGTCCAATAGCATTCAGGAATAAGTTGACATTGCTCCTCTTGATGTCTGCCAATTCCTTGGGGAGAGTCTTCGTAGATTGAACATTGTCCAGGACACGATCTCGAGCTTCATTGACAAGCGAGTGCTGCTGTTCTGGAGAGGCAGATACTGCACACGCCGCAAGGAATTGCCATGGGTAAATCTCGTCCATTTGGTGAGAGGGAGGGGGGAAAATGTAACCAAACTTGCCTTCCATGAGACTGAACATGCGGTTGTAGACAGAGTGCCAAGCCTCAAGCTCTGGACCATCGACCTGTTCAGCTTGTTTGGCAATCTCTGCTCGTGAAATGAACATTGTCATGAACGACAAACCAACCTTACTCATGCAGAGGAGCTGGATGTGATTGCGTTCTAGTAGCATGTTTAATAGGCCCACAACAATTCGCATGGACGCATTTGAGGCAAATACCAATAAAGGTGGGAGCACAGTCTGAGTGAATAATTCGATGTCATCGCGCACAGGTCTTGGTAGTGCACCAGCTTCGTCATATCTCGCCAATCGTACCACATCCAGCATATCCAAATGAGCCACTATCATGGTGATAAGTGTTAAGCGACGGTCAAATGTCAAAGTCCTGTACAGGCGCGGTATAAGTTTCTTTCCTTTCGCATATTGCAAGAGCTGTATGAATGGATGCAGTTGAGAGTTGTCCACTTCGTCCATAATGTGCAAAGACATCCAGATTTGTTCACTGAGCGAGTCCATGCTCGTCTCCCAAGCTTCGGAGACTGCGCTATCAGCTGTGTTGATAGGTGGTTGGCGTCCAGTGTGTTCCAGGAGAAGTAGGGTATTGTAAACAGTTTCTATGTTCTGTAGAGCTTCCTTTTTAGTCTGCTTTTGTACGAGACCGGTGCTTTCTGGCATCTTGATGTTAAGTACTTGCTTCGGTTGCCGAACGCGACTAAAAGAAAGTTTGCCAAGGGATCCTTCCATTGCCAACGATGTCGATTTGGGACGTGATTTTGCTGAGGCGATAATCTTCTGTACCTGTTGTTGCATTTTCAGCATAGGATTTTGTTTATCCCTATTGCCTCTTCTATTAGATTGACCAGCACGACTAAGATATGTCTGCTCGTAATGACCAAGGCTCTGCTGAACATTGGTACGTCCTCGTAAAGTAGAGTGCACAGTATAATAGAAATCGTCCGCTTCAGGGTCTTCCGAGACGAGTTGTGAGATTTGTACTTTCAAGACATAATTCTTGTCCCCATTGGACATGATGCCATTATAACGTGCCATCTGTCCGATCTTTTGTGCTCTTCTCAAATTCTTCTGTTTTTGAAGTTGTAATGTAGCTTCGTTGTCAGCAGCTGGAATTTGTTGATCGGATTGCGGCCTGGGCAACTGTGCCTGACTTTGCACAGACACAGGGGCCAGAGCTCGGATATTAGGATTGGCGATCGCGTGATCTCGAGCAGGAATCGGTGGCATATCTGAACGAATGTCGGCCACGGGGCCAATGCCCGGGGGCATTTGTCGAGCAAAAGGTGGCCCGCCTGATGGGTTGACCACCCCTGTTGAGCCATAGCCTGGAGGGGCATTGAACATGCCTGGCGCTGCTGGACGTGCTTCCGAGGCATAGCCAGGATTCATCGAGGCTAGAGTTGTGTTCGAAACTGCTGCAGACGGCTTGACAGGCTGAGCACTTGCCTTGCTCGACGCCAACATCGCGGCTTCGACTTCCTCAAGTGTCTGAAATTTCCGAGTCTGACTCTGTTCTGGTGCACGAGAAGCCGCGTAGAAGGATTGGTGTGGTGCAACAGGTGCTGTACGGCCCCATATGCTGCTTGTGTCCGTCTGGCGAGCCGGCGGTCCCCATGCATTGGCAGGATTGACAGACCTTGCGGATGAAGTATCTACTGCAGTTGAGAACTTCGAATCTGCGGTCCGGTCGATAATCGAACGTTGCGATTGCGGCTGTCTTCGTTCGAAGGTAAGCTGTTCTTCATCAAGAGTTTCGGCAACATTAGCAGTTTTACCAGAGAAATCGAAATCCTTTCCAACATCAGCTACACCGAAAGTGTCATCGTTGAAATCGTCTCCATCTTCCTCTAACTGATCACCAAGCCCATCGTAAGTATCTTCAAAGTCATAGCCAGGATCTGCATCCGCAACATTGAGATTGGCAAAATCATCTTGTCGATTGAATTTGCCACTTCGGTCAGTCAAGACGCTGCCGAAGAAGCCAGACATCACTGGTTCGACGAATTGACCTGTTGGCAGATGATGTACCAGGGCTTTTCAAGAGCTGAGAGTTGTGTCGTTGCGGTTGAGGACGTGAACCGGGCTCGATGGTGCAGTACAGCAAGAGCTCCTCTGTATTACTGGCACAAAATGTCGTTCGAATTCTGAGACGCTGCTGGAAAGCTCAATTCCGCACGCCAGAGACAATCGGACTCTTGTTTTCAATAGCGCTAGCACTACCGACCATCGGACCACCTATCTGAATCATAGAACATCTTGGACAAAGCGTCGGCTAGCTCGATACACAAGCGTTACGACAATGGCTTCCGAGCATGTGCTTTTTGACGATTTCACCCGAGTCACAGACATAGATCCTTCGAAGTACGAGCGAGTGGCCAGACTAACATCACACGGGAGCGAGGACACCAATATCACTTTAGACATCAACACTGAGTTGTATCCGGTCAGTCTAAATGACAATCTTCACATACAGTTGTCCGAGAGACTTAGCGACGACCTGAAGGACGCTGCCGACTACATAATGTACGGCAAGATTTATAGATTCGACGAGGGAAAAGGCGAGAAAACCAATGTGTTCATCAGTTTTGGAGGTCTTCTCATGCGCATCGAGGGGTCATACAGGAAGCTCAGCAGATTGCAGCACGGTGATAGTATGCCAAGCCCTTCGTTCTTCAGCACCTTATGCTAACCAGTTGCTAGTCTACCTTTGTGTGCACAAATAGAGCTCTGGAGCTACCATCCGAACAATTCCTTCACGCAGGCGCTGTGATTCACAAAACCGCCGAGCACTAAGCGTGCCTCGACTAATGTCCTGCACTTTCATTCGTTCGCATTTCATGAACGTGCCTATGCATCATGGTTCCCGCTGCCAAATGCAATCTCTGGCAATGAATTCAGCTTGTGTAAGCTTGCGGAACTCGTTAATCACAGCATCGAACCCCGTACACGTACAGGTACGGCCTTTCGAGCACTGCAATCATGCAAATTGTGGCCACATGAGAACACTCGACACGACGAAACTTAGCTTGTAGATTGAGGTCTTCTCACTGATTAACTCAACAAATGTACACATACAGCATACAAAAACATGAATTAACACTGGACTTGTCTCCTGATCTTGCAATCTATTTAATTTAATTCGAGCGAGCTGATTCGACAGGCACTGAACCACTTTCTGAGGCCAAAGTTTTCTTGCAAAAACAAGAACACTCAGCACAAGCACAAGCTACAATCCTACCCTCATCCTTCTGCGTCCTTAGAGTCGCTTGTTGGGTATCAACACATGTTCAAACGATGCCACAACTTGGCAAAGCTTGCAATACCTGTCATCGACTTGGTCAATTAGGCATGCAGTAATTCAGAAAGCAACTCAAAGGCCGTCTAGTCTGTATCCCAATGAATTCGAGGTTCCATGGTAAGGAGAATCCGAAAGCACTGAATGGGCCTACAATGCCGTGCACCGAATTGTCCTTTGGACAAATTACGACACAGAATGCAGACATTGCATTTGATAGTTTCTACATCACCGCTGCGACTGCAAATGCGACGATCACGTTCGACTTTGAGAAGAGGAGAGAGATCAGTCTGAAGTTTCGTCACCACGATGCGATTGGCCGATATGATGTGTTTTCGCTGTGTATATATTTATCAGAGCTCCAGGAGCCGATTACGAAAGAAGTCGATAGCCATTCTGGGTTTACGTCTCTAATATTTCAGACCATTGCAACGTTCCGCATATTTCAGAGTCGACGTATAGGGCAATCAAATCCTTTGTGGTACAGATCTAACGAAATAACACAAACCGGTCACCCGGAGGACGTTTCGACGGGTCCAATCACTATGTATCATAGGAACGCCCTGTTCGAAATTGGTCGTTGCAACGGCTTTCGAGTGGCCCTACCTTCGAACACTATCTCCGATCATCAATTCTTGCAAAAATCGTTCGAGAGTCTGAATCTTGTAAATCTGAGCGTGTCCTCATCTTCGGTGCCAATTCTTCTAGACCATATAACGCCAGTCAAATACAAAAGCTTTTGGCAATACTATTATCAAGATCAAGTGGGTTTGCCTTTCGAAGTTTTATACCTTTTGGAATGTGCGATATCTAACAAGAACATCAGAGAGGGCCAGATCAAAGTTACCTTACCCATCTTGCGAAGCCTGTCGATCGATAAGGCAGCTGAGGAAATCTTGTTGCAAATCGTGTACAGTGGAAACTTTTTATTAGACCCTGCGGCACGCATCAAGGAGATGTACAAAGAGGGTAGTTGGCGAACTGTCGTGAAAGAAATCATGCCAGAATACTGCATCAAATTGCACAAGGTGGTCATCACAGCCACATCCAGTAAGGTCTTGTATATGATCAAAAGTTTCTGCTAATCACGAGCAGTGCTTGTTTTGCCGGCCTCCATGGAAGTATCTAATCGGATCCTTCGACAATATTCATCGCATGTTGACAGGTTTCTTCGTGTACAATTCTTGGAAGACTCAAAGAGAGGCAAACTGGAAGGACTATCGCCCACAATCGCGCCTTTATATGATCGTGTGCTCCGAACTCTAGTAGAAGGAATAAATGTAGGCGGTAGGCATTATCGCTTTCTTGCTTTTGGGAATTCACAATTACGGGAACATGGAGCGTTCTTCTTCAGCAATTGCCCTGGGGTCAAGGCATGTAGCGTTTCAGGGTGTCGTGGACTGACCGCACGGCAGATTCGAGAGGATATCGGCGATGTCTCGAAGATCCTTATTGTGGCAAAGCAGACAGCCCGAGTCGGACAAGCATTCTCTACAACTAGGGTCTTACGCAACTCGAACAGCAATTATACCATTGCCTATATCGAGGACAAAATTGGTGGAGTTGGTGATCGATTTTGTTTCTCCGACGGAGTCGCGATGGTCACTGATGCGTTATTGGCTGACGTCGCGAAGAACATGAACCACACCGGTGTAATTCCATCTGCATTCCAGTTCAGATTAGGCGGTGCCAAAGGGGTCCTTGCAGCCGTTCCCCGGCATATGAAAGTACAGGACAAGACGACTGCGCAGAAGGTCTTTCTTAGAGCCTCTCAGAACAAGTTTCGCTCTGAGCACGATAGCGTTGAAGTTGGTAAGTACGAAGAAGCCCGCTTTACAGTCCTTATTGATACGCTAGTGCGGCTTGCAAAATATGGCTCAGCTTTTCTCAATCGCCAATTTATCACCACATTATGGAGTCTTGGAGTCGAGACGAAGGTCTTCCTTCAATTTCAGCGAGCTATGATTCAAGAGCTTGATGTAAGTCTGATTGAAGGACAATACCACTGGATCTGTCCTGATATGTATAGATGGGTATGCTCAACGAAGAAATTGCTTTGAAGTGCCTTCGCAAGCACGTTGACGAACATGGGTCATCGGTTATCCTTAGTGGTTAGTGCTGTTAACATACCACAATCTTTTCGTTGCTGATTCTGTGTAGAAATGGTCAAATTTGGATTCATGAGAAGAGGTGATCCTTTCGTCAATCAAGTCCTGAGACTATTTCGCAATTGGTCCTTGAAACTGCTCAAGGAAAAGGCGAAGATCAGCATAGAAAAAGGTTGTTTTCTGATGGGCGTTGTAGATGAAACAGGATCACTTCGTGGTCATTACGACTCGATGTACGACCAGGATGATTCCGACTTGCACAGCATGGATCTCCCAGAAGTCTTCGTAATCGCCTAGCACCACAATGGTCCAAAGCTGACCTAACCAGTTGCAAATCACGGATCCGGACAATACATCAGTCTTGAAGGTCATACAAGGTATTTGTATTGTTGGCAGGGCTCCAGCTCTACATCCTGGTGATATGAGACTCGTCCGAGCTGTGGACAAACAAAAACTGAGATATCTCAACAACGTACTCGTGTTTTCCTCTACAGGTGATCAAGATGTTCCTTCAATGTGTAGTGGCGGCGATCTTGATGGTGACGATTACACTATTATCTGGGATCCTTTGCTATTTCCTGTCAAAGGCCACAGATATGAGCGTTGCATGAATTATGAAGGACCGAAGCCGAAAGTTGTGGACAAGATTACTCTGCGCAATGTGTTTGAATTCATGATTGACTTCATGAAAAACAATTCGCTTGGTCAGATAGCCAATGCACATCTAGCTTTTGCTCATGATCCGGCAGCAACCAAGAATGGAGTCAGAACGAAATGCTGTAAGGCGTTTTCAGAAGAATGCATGCAATTGGCAGAATTACATAGCATTGCTGTCGATTTTGTCAAGACTGGGATTCCGGCGCAAATGCCGAAGGAATTTGCTCGAGATTCGTACCCTGATTTCATGGGGCGTGCTGCACAGCACAGTTTCGAATCGGACACACCTCTATCTCACCTATACAGAGAGATTACTCAGAGCACAACGACTTACGAGCCGTTATTTCACTACGACAAGACTCTTTGTGACGTGCCTGATATGCTGGAATGGATTGAACCAGCAAGAGCACTAAAGAAATGTTACGATGACTCAGTCATCAGACTCATGTCTCAATACGGAATTCAGACTGAAGTCGAGCTTGTTACTGGGTTCATCCTGAGTCATGATGCTGCATATTCCGGAAAGAACGAATTTAGCATGCGGACAAATGTGGCCGAGAAACATGCTGCAATAAGGGAGACAGTCAGATCGGAAATCGACCGGATCGCAAGAAAGACAGAAGACGGACGTCTGTTGGATTACAGTCTTGCCGATAAGAAGAAAGAAGCATTTGTTGCTGCCATGTACGATGTCACATTTTCAGAAATTCTTGAAGTCAATTCCAAGAAGGCCATGATGAGCTTTCCGTGGGTCGAGTATGAAGTTCTCGGTCGTTTGTCCTTGAGAAGACATCAAAAGCTCAGTAACATTGCTTCAGTGACTGCGGCAAAAGCTTCGTCGAACACAATCAAAAGAGCCTGTGAAGAACTTTCGAAGCCCATCTGCACGACTAATGATCAGTCCAGAACTGATCGCGATGACGAAAGCTTTATTGGCTCTGACTCTGATTTCAGTAGTTCTGGTTCAGATTCAAACTGATGTGTATATAAGAGCCATAGCTAATGCTCACTCAGAGTCCCAAATGCCTACGCCAAAGCTTACAAATAAAACACCCTCTTGACCTCAAGACGCGAGACTTGCTCTACGTGTCCTTTCCCTCCACTCGTCACCCTTCAGGACAACTGCCAGGACAAGCAATGTCGAAATAATGAATAAAGCACCGATGATACTGAAGAGAACTCCATCGCCTAGTGCATCAATGGCAGGAACGGCCAACACACTCCCAGCACATGCCAAAACATTCCGGACAAAATTATTGAGCGCCATGGCACTGCTGCTCCTACCGGGCAGGACGTCAATGAGATATGTCGTGACGGCAGAATATATAAACATTGTCCCGAGCCCAAAGAAAAAGGTACCAATTAGTGGGATGAACCAAAAGAGACCCTTATCAATCGTCCACCCGTAGAGAATGATTCCTATGGGCGCCAGTGCCGCGCCGGTCCAAGCATTCACGCCGATTCTCTTCTCAGGCACGTATTCCTCCTTTCCAGACTTAATTTGCGCCTGCTTCAGGACGGCATCACACCACCGTCCACCGATGATGGAACCGAGGATGTAGCCCGTGGAGTTGCCGAGATATAAGCACCCGATAATGATGGTGGAGAAGCCGTAGGGCGCGCGAGAGAAGCCATACTCGACTGAGATGTTCATGACGTACAATCCTCCAAAGTTGAGGGATGCAAAGATGACGGAGCAGGCGACGGCTGGGTACTTGAAGAAGACAAACGTCTTGAGTGGGTCGACGAGGGTATGCCACACTACTTCTCTCCTACTAGGCTCCCTTGCTCCCTTGGTGACCTTGTCCACGATTTCTAGCGTCTTGAGGTCGTGCAGTGTCTCGGGGAGACAGAATACGAGCAGGAGCAGAACCACCGCTCCCAACGCACTCAACAACCACTGCGTATTTCGCCACGTTCCTGCGGCAGTGACGAGACCACCAAAGACGGGGGCAACGAGGGGTGCCACCAGAGGACAAAGGTAAAACCAACTAATCGCGTGACCGCGCTCCTGGACGACGTAAATGTCAGCAATAGTGCCTGCCCCCAACGCCTGCGCGGACCCTGAAGTCAAGGCGGCCAACATGCGAAAAGTCAACAACTCCGGCACATTCCGACTGAACCCCGTCAACACGGTAAAGAGGAGGTACGTGCTGAACGTGACGAGGTACACGGTCCGCCTGCCAAAGTGCTCGGAGATATACGCCAACCACAGCGGACTAATGCCCATCCCGAGTAGAAAGACGGAAACGGAGAGGTTGGCTACGGTGGGTGAGCAGTGCAAGTCGCTCTCGATGCCCGGTAGGGCGGGAAACATGATGCCGCATGACATTGGTCCGGATGTAGCTGCACAGGCAACCACGAAGACGAGGAATGATTTTGTGCCTTGACTGTACCGTTTCGGGTCTGGTATTTCGGGGACGATGGTGAGTGAGGCAAGGAAACTCGAGCGGTCGTGTCGTGGAATTGTCGTAGTCGTCGTCGTGTGATGCGGTGTCGTGGTAGATTTTGTCTTGGTGATTGGTTCGGGATCGACTTTGCCGGCTTTTTCCAAGTCTCTTTCATGGGCAATGTCGTCCATGAGTCGTAGGTCGAGTGCCTGATTGAACTTTTACGACATATAAGTACTTGTAGTGTTGTATCGTCGTCGTCGTCGTCGTCGTCGCAGAAAAGTCTCGAAATTGTATCCCGGGGAATCTGCAGGTTCTCCAGTTTCCTGGAGATGATCGACTCCCATTTAGGCTGTTGCCGACGCCACTCCCGTCACCGGGACTCTCCTCTAACCAAATAATGCAATCACTACCAGCGGTAGCATTAGATCATTGCCAAGACCTGGTCATGGTTGATTTAAATCATTACTATGTACACTAGATTACCATGCCATACGATGCCGCTATATTATATACTGTATGATGTATCATGCTATATATCTAAATGATGCAGATGCATTCGTGTATACTCACACTTTTGTCGTTGATGCTTGATTATTGCCTCACAAGACCTCTGCTTCAGAAGTTGCATAGGGTGGTGTAATGTTGCCATGTAAGCCATGTACATAGTCCTTGTTTTGATGCTTGTTGGCGGTGATGGGGACCGCAGCTGCTGGAATGTCTTTATTCTTGACGAGTTCAGAATTGACAATATTACCATCATTAGAGTGAACCACCATAGGATAGCGAGCCCTGGCCTCAAAGTCGTCCAGAATGCCTTCAGTATTATTTCGAATGTATTGCTTTTTAGTGTCGAAGAATGGTTGAAAGTCCCAGTGTGTCACAACACCCTTTGAAAGTGCATCATGACAGACGCGTCGCGACCTCTGTGACTTCAGTACCTTGTCCGTCGTAGCTTGAATGTCGACACGGGACTTGATGTCGTACAAGAAAGAGGCCGCAAGATCTCGGTGTTGTGGCAGTTTGGCCAGATTTTTCTTCTCCAGCGGATCTTGCTCCACGTCGTAAAGTTCGAGAGGGTCAGTCGGGCAGTAAATGAACTTGTATTTGCCTTGTCGAACCATGATCAAGGGAGAGATGGTGCCTTCACCCATGTACTCACCACGAACCAAGTCAGCCCCAGTACCTCCCTGCAAGTACGGGAACAGACTTTGACCGTCCATAGGTAATTGCTTGCTGATGACGTTTTCTGCATTGCCGCCAGTGGCAATGTCAACAAACGTAGGGAGATAGTCGAGAGACGATACAGACTCCTTGACTCTTCTGGGGGAGAAGTGCTTTGGAGCATAGACCATCAAGGGAATTCTCGCAGACATTTCGTAAAATGTCATTTTATACCACAACGATCGCTCTCCAAGATGGTCTCCGTGATCACCCGAGAAGATGATGATGGTGTCATCAGTCAGGTCACACTCGTCCAGCACCTTTCGCAGCTGCCCAACATTGTCGTCTACGTAAGAGCAATTGCCAAAGTACGCTCGTCGAGCGCGCTTCTTCTGCTCGTCACTCAAAGGCTTGTCCTCAAGATCAATGACCTTCTGTAGACGCTTCGCGTGTGGCTCGAGGTCGGCGGAATCTGGCTCGTGCTTTGGGAGTGGGATGTCGACACCTTCATACAGGTCCCACCATTCCTTTCTTGTTGTGTATGGATCATGGGGATGTGTCAGGGCTACAGTCAAGAAGAATGGTTGATCTGGGTTGCGCCTAGTGTGGTCGTACAAGTAGTTCTTGGCTCGGTACATGACCTCCTCGTCATAGTCAATTTGATTTGAGCGCACGCAGACACCTGCATCGGTTACAGAAGCCATGTTGTGATAGTAGTCGAGTCTCAAGTCATTGTCATCCCAATTCACGCTCCAACCAAAGTCTCCAGGATAGATATCTGAGGTCAACCTCTGCTCGTAGCCGTGCAGCTGATCTGCACCAATGAAGTGCATCTTCCCAGCCAAGGACGTGTGGTAGCCGAGAGATCGGAGGTAGTGCGCAAAGGTTGGTTCTTCTGAAGACAGTTGGCTGGCATTGTCAAAGGCACCGATGCGATGAGGTAGCTGCCCTGTCACCATAGCGAAACGCGAGGGTGCACACAGCGGTGCGTTGCAGTAAGCGCTGTCGAAGACCACCGAATCCTTTGCCATGTCCATCAAATTAGGCATCTGAACGACAGACTTTGGGTCGTACATTGGCAGGATAGGAGCAGCCATTTGATCTGCCATGACAAACAGGATATTGGGAGGTTTGTTTGACTTTGGAACACTGTCCGACTTGGCATTAGTGGATTTATCTGCTGCGACCATATTTGTTGTCTCTGTGGAGGAAATGATATGGGGCTGATCTGTAAAACTCGCGCGATTATTGTCTCCCAGATGCCTCTGCAATGATTAGGATTACTTTCTGAATGACTGATGGGAGGAAGGAGGACTGTAGACAGGAATTGGGAAAGATATAGAAAGGGAAGAGGATGGGAGGGAAAACAAATCCCCGGATTACTGACTGTACTGGCAGTGAGAGGCGCGCAGATGGCATGTGCTTGTGTGCAATTGAGTGCTTGCGAGATTTCCACTGTGGATGGCGACATTTCACTCACTCACGCACGCAATCACTCACTCACTCACTCACTCACTGTGAAGGAGAGGAGCGAGCACGATCATCCCGCCTTCCGCCAAAGTTCACCGCTTTGTCTGGCTCCATCGGGTAACAGATCCCGCTCCAGGCATCCAAGGACCTGGTGAGATCTGCTCAATCAGGTAATCCTTCCCTTTCGAATGGACCACCAATATCTGGTCTAGATCTTGGCTGATCAGTCTCTCATTACCTCAAAGTCACTCATACCACAATGTCCAATTGAAGGATACATCTCACCTCTCGAAATTACAGTCATACATCATATCGGGGATCTACGCATCCTTGCTTGACCTCTGGATCATGGTTACGTCTAGTCTACAAGCAATCTCAATTTTGTCAATTAAAGTCTAGACTATCCGACCACCTCCACACGCATCTGCTCGGCTTCCGTGCCACAGGTCTCCAACACATGTACAGAGTCCAGAGCCATCTATTCGTGCCCTCTTCCTTGTGTGTGTGCCAACCACACAGGGTCGAGACCCTTCTGCGCTCATCCTGACTAGACTTCAGGAATCACAAAGCCGGCAACGACCTGGCATGGACTGACGTCAAAGTCACCACGAAGCCAGACCTTCACTTTGTCCAATACGGCGATTCGTGTCTTGCGTGGTACAACTGTTGCGTCCATTGTCGAGCCTGCTTCTATTGGTGCAGAACTGTCGGCATTGTCCCCGGTCGAGGGTATCTGCTCTCGATCACTCTCGTCTGCCTTGCTTTCTGGCACCTGCATGTTTGCTACCTCTGCCTCTTCTGCCTCAGCAGCCTTGATAGCGGCTAGTCGTGCTGACCTTGTACGCCAGCAAATTTCGACCGATTCGTTGTTCTCGTTGTGCTCGAAAGACTCGATCGAGTATGGATTGGCGTAGTAAATCCTTTGTTCAAGGCCCATGCTCGGCACAATGACATCCAGCGATCGATCCTTGACTGAGATGACTATAGCCTCCATAACCATGCCAGCGTCTAGTCCAACCAGATCATTCTCTTTACAATGTTCTTCGATGAACGCGCACAGGTAGAGCATCGAGCTGCGGTCCTGTGCAAGCCTGGCATTCTCCTTCCTTACATTACAATTTTTGGCCCACTCCTCGCAATCATCAGCCTCAAAGCCGGGTTCTGCCTGTTTGAGAGCACGGTCTAACAGGCGATGGACAATCACGTCTGCATAACGACGAATAGGACTAGTGAAGTGTGTGTACAACGGAACTGCAAGAGCATAATGCAGCCAATCCTCTCTGTTCTCGTGAAGGCCTGTACACATGTATAGTGCTTTCTGCATACTCTTGACAGCGTTCTGTTGCAGGACAGTAACAACCGGATTGTCCCTGGCAAGCTCTGCTAATGCATTAAAGCCTTCTTGTAGTGATGCTGATGAGGACGAATCTATGTGCACACCGAGCTTCTCTGCATACTTGACGAATTCCTGTAAAGGCTGATCTTTTGGTGCTGGATGATGTCGCAATAGAGCATGCTCCGGGAACGCGTCCACTATCTTTTCTGCAACGGAAATGTTTGCTTTGAGCATAAATTCCTCAATGAGTCTGTTAGCATCTTTTAATTGGTACACTTCTGCCACACCAGGCAGACCGTCCTTGTTGAGTTTGAAGTTCAGTTTCATCGCGTTGATGGTTAGCGCACCGTTCTCGAACCTCCTTGCTCGCATCGCCTTAGACATTCGCAGAAGCACCTTTACATCCTATCTGGGTCAGCGTATACTTTTTTGTATGATTGACACTTACCTTTGTGATTTGCTCCTCTGTATGGCCCCCATCGACAGCTTTACCAACACCCTCAGCCCAGCTTTTGCCATCGAGCAGATTCTGCGCTTCACCATAAGCAAATCGGACAGCACTTCGAATAACCGATCGGCCATACCAGCGTGGGCCCACTTCTTCACCATCAGGATTCAATGTCCATGTCACACTGAAAGCAAGTCTATCGACCGCAGGATTGAGAGAGCACAATTCTTCACAAAGTAACCTGGGTAGCATAGGTATGGCCTTTTGTACCATATAGACAGTAGTAGCCCGAGCTCGTGCCACTTTGTCCAATTCATTGTCCTGCTGTATGAAGTGAGACACGTCCGCAATATGTACGCCGATTTCGTAATTGCCATCATCCAATTCTCGTACGGACAAGGCATCGTCAAGATCACGAGCGGTCTCTGGGTCAATTGTACACACTCTGTCTCTTCTAAAGTCTCTTCTTTTGCTAATCTCCTCCTCGGAGATGTGCCAGGGTGTGTCCGGCAGACAGGCAAGAGCTGCCGTAGAGTGATCACGCACATCAACGTCGCAATCTGCGAGTATCGCAGCTGTTTCAGCATTGATGTTTCCCACGGATCCGAGCTCTTCGACTATTTTACCTCTCGGAGTCCTGCTTTGTGCCTGCCAGGTCACGATACGAGCTGCAAACAAGGTCTTTTGCTTTTGCAAGATGTTGAAGATCCAATTCGGACCTTGTAGTTCGGCGGGTAGATCGTACTGGGAAATGGTTAACCAAGGCACTCGTTGGTCCAACGGATGAAAAGCGCAACTCGTTTGATGGTTCACATTAGCAATCAGCGCACGATGGTCCTGTTTCTTTTGCCCATACACATAACCAGGAGGACGAATGAAGCCAGAAATCCTTTGAATAGGCCGTTGACTCAGAACGTGAACAACCTTAGCCCGTGTCCTGCCGAGATGCTTCTGATCACCTTGAGCACGGCCATGACTTTCATCAGTGTTAGTCTTCTCATCTGTCGTGCTCCCAAGCAATTCAATAACGACTTCGTCACCATTCAAGGCTCGATTACGACTTTTGTCACCTTCGAGCAGCGCGTCTCCTTGCACCACGCGATCACTTTTCACAGAAACCCATGCATCTTGACGTGCTTTTTGATTGATGCGCAGAATCCCCTTGAGGTAAAGTCCCTCCTACAAATAATTAACAATGCTCCAACTCAGGAGGAAACCAATTACTTTGAGCCCAGCTAGAGCTTCATCTCTTGTTACGTGCTCCTCGTAGAATGCAGCTCTTTCTTTGCGCGTCTTTGCGATTTTCGTGTCTTTGACAGAGGTTGCCTTCTCTGCATCAGGCTGAGTCTGCTTAATTGGTTCCTGCGTCTCTGGTGGTGCGAAGTTCAAGGACTGAGATCGCTGATACTGCAACAAAGCTACATCAGCTTCGCGGTTGATAAAGTTTTGTGCCACAACACCAGGACCTCCGCTATACTGATCTCTTTGCTTCTCACGTCCTGTAGCGTCCTCCGCGACGGACATTTCAGCATCGTTTTTCGAGACTGGCTTGAACTCGAAACGACCATGAGCACCACGAGTGACGATTCGATCTTGGAAGATACTGACAGGGAATTGACCTCTTTCAGGTCGCTTACGGGACTCGCGACCCCGTACAGCTGGCGGCTCTCGAGGTTCTCTACTAGTCGGCTGCCCGACTTGCAATGATGCAGCCTCCACTCGCCAATCTCCGGCACCTTCTGCTTTAGCTTTCTTGATTCTCGGTGGTCGAGAATCCTTTTCGAGTCTGGCAGCAGGCCTTTGCTTTGGCTCAAGGGAGAGATTCCCAATAGATGCGATGAGAGAGTCATTGACGTCAGGAAAGGGATCGACGGTCTGTGCAAAACGAGTCTGGCTTCCAACATTGCCCGTTCTTGGTACCTTTCTCCCGTTCAGGCCATCATTCGTGTCCACTTTCACCTTTCCTTCCCGGCTCATGCCGCCGATGACATGATCGCCGTTCTTGCTCTCAGCAGATTGCTCCGTCCTCCCTTTGAGTGACCTCCTACTTTGTTTCGTCATCTTCCCTTCCACAAGGTGATTCGAGGATGAAGTCGCTGTGGTAAATGATGCAGGTGGAGCAAAGTTCAACGGTTTCCGCATCGGGTGACTTTCCGTTCTCGCCTCTCTACGACCGCCTTTCGTAGAGTCTGCAAAGTTATGGTCATCATTTGGAGCTCGAGTCAGGTCAATCCTCGTTTGGTCTGGAATTATAGTCTGTCCATTATTCTTAGGCTTAGTTCTGTTTCGTGTCCGTTTCTTTCGCTCGTCTTTGACGGCAGACGGATTGTTGACGACCTCTGAAGTATTGGACATCAGATGGTCTACCCAAAGTCGTGCTATACCAAGACAAAAACCAAGACAGGATTGAGTTTGGGCTATAGAGTCATGTCTTCTAGAGACTGTATGGTACCAGTGTGGCACCAGACCACGAACTCAACTCCACAGTGGCACTCATTACGTACCGTACCGTGTTCCGCCAAAGAGCTCGGATTTACTGATCATGATCATTTGGACTCAAGACACTTTTACCTCTACGGTACTAATTGATTCTATATGCTACAAAGGCCAACGCTGAAGCACAGCATCTCAATTCTTATTTTACAGGATCAATTCCTCTTGATGCCCTCATCATCGCTACCTTCTTTCGAGCTCCGGCTGAGACGTAATTGGCTTGACGATCGAGCCAGTCCGTTTGAGAACACTGCTGACCTTGATGACTTTGTGCGGCCAACTTTGCCCATCTCAAATTGTCTATCCTCCTCGGCATCTCCTTCTTCCATGACCCGTTCATAGCTTTGATCGCCTCGTGCACCAATGATCTTCCTTTGGTTCTTGTGCCAGAAATATGATACACCGGCCATGAGCGATGCCTTTCGAGGGCCTTTGACAAGGTATAGCAGGAAGGCTATGATGCAAAGGCAGAGCACAAGAGCGGAACCGCTGTGCTGGTTGACACGATGTGCAAGACCTGGTCGTTTGTAGTAGCCCCCGATCTCTCCAGCAACTTGGAATGTAGTATGATCTACGGAATTCGGTCCGAAGCCTACAGGTTCCGCATTACTCGAATCGACGCCACTAGAACTGTACAACACCATTTTGCCCAGCGTCCAGCTTACTTCTGTTCCGGCTAGAGATTCGGCACTATTGAAAGCGCCGTCAAATCCTTTGATCCTTGCTCCTTCTCGTAGTTCCTCAGTGCCATTGTGAGAGGAGGGTCCAGTGCCAAATTCCTTAGTCACTCTCGGGATGCCAATACCATCATGCAACACATTCATCATCCAGGACGCTTTGAAGCAAACTTCTTCGAGCTTCTTCTGTTCTACTCCAGCAGGGTATTGCCCATCTGCGAAATCTTGCAGAATATCTGCCCAATTCCGCGAGCAGTATTTCTCGACCGCGTTGGATAGCGTGTGGTAATCGTAGGCACCACCCAAACCGAACACGTCTTGTGTCGAGTAATAATATTCACTTATGCCAATGAAATGATTGATGTCAAAGTCAATGCTCGGGACATGGACTCCTGCGAAGAGACATGGTGGGTCCGGGCAAGGAGCGTTCTTGCTAAGCAGTGGTTCTAGTCGGGTAAGACACTCGTTCAGATTTCCTGTACCCTCGGCTGAGAAGACTTTTTTGTCTTTTGTGGATGCTAGTGTCTCAACCAAGCCTACCGGTTTGCAGGGGTCTGAATAATGCCCGGTTGCCTTGTCTGCCTTACCCTTTGTCAAGGATTCTAGATATCTCCTCCGTGCCTCATTCGCACCGAACCCGAGCCATGTAGACACGAAGACTTGCCATTCTTTCGTCTCCCCTTCTAGGGTCCGTAGTCGCAACAAAGTCAAATCCTCCTTGTGCGCGGCAGCTTCCGTCTTGTTCGGAACGAAAGCGATTTGAGCACTAGCACCACCCATGTCGAGAAATCCATATGTATGATGCTTCCCATCAGCCTTCGCATCGAAACCGCCCAAAAGATAGTTTATCGCAATCCAGCCATAAAGACCCTCTGTCTCGCCAGTGATCACTTGGAAGTGAGATTCGCATTCCGGTAGGAGGAAGTCTGTATGGTCCTGAGTATACTCGCATGCTTCTTCGAGGATCTCTTCCTGTTGCTTCTCTGTCAAGAGACGCATGCCTGCCGTGGCCAACAGATAGACTGGTGTTTCCTTGACCTGATCCGCAGGCACAATTTGCAAAGCGTAAGCGTAGAGCTCCTTCAAATGCTTTTCGCCAATGTCCGAGGGATGCTCTGCGAATGAGGAAACGCCAGGATGCACTTTCAGCATCCAATCCTCTCCAGTTTCCACGCCTTTTTCAATTCGTGGTAAAGACGCTAGCTCTGTTTGATTCGCAGTTGAGGCAGCTGATGCATGATCGTGCCACGAGTAGACTTGTATGCGAGACCCAGAGCTGCCAGCATCTATGATGACTGCAAATTTCCTGTTTGAGGACCATGTGTCAATCGGGGCCCTCGGGGTAAGTGAACTCATAGGATGCTGAACTGCGAGCGCAGAGTATTGACAGTGATTTACGCTTCGCAGAACGAGTGAGAGTATTTTCAAGCGGTGCAGACGTGACGTGTAAAGCGAGCAGTCGCTGAGTTGGGCTGCGATAGGGAGCGGCTGGAGGGGTGTAAGAGGTAAATATGGGTGTTTGCACTTCCAAAGGTTCCAGAGGTTGGAATGGACTTTCAGGATGGAAGTTGCCCAGGTCTTCCCTCCTGTGGCTTGACCTGCCTTTCTGAGCAATCTGAGCCGCTCCAGCCATCGCTTCCCGAGGTTCAGGCTGAAGCTTAAACTTCCGCTTCCAACCTCCAAACGTTGCAATCGCCCTACAGCAGCTACAGCAGGTAGTTCAACCGAGTCCACAGATCTTCAATCCTCGCCCTCCAGCTCCAGTCAGTTGCTTATAGCTGTAGCTCCAGTAAACTTCGAATCTACAACTCACACTCCGTCCCGTACCGGCATTGTACAACTTCTGCTGTTGCTAACAACTTGATATAATTAGAGCTTCATCCGCATCTAGACTTGCAATCTCGATGGTTACAATCACCTTTTCGTCGTTATAATCATCGCTTCTATCAAGTTGTGAATTATCAATTCTGCATCAATCTTAAATCAGAATTCTGTTCATTCTACAGTCTGCTAGGATTTTGATCTGCTGTGTTCGACGAAGGCCGTCGAGGCTTCCAATCCTACCATGGAGCCTGTAGCACCTGCATCTGAACAGGCCCAGCCTGGATATCGTCCTTCAGAAACAGAAGCACTGCCGGACACAATCACAATGCCGGAACCACCCCTATTATCGCGGCTGAAACCGACGTCCATGAAGGACTCTATTCAGTCCTTGCTTGATATATCCAGCGGACCGTCGCCGGAGAAGGCTGCCATCACGACTGATCACACTGCATCTAAAGCATGCTCGTCCGTCCGAGGCACCACAAATGGAGGTCAGGGAAACACGACCTTTGGTAGCCGACTACTCACTGATGCTTCGAAGGTCGATGATTTCAATGCTTGGGATCATGTTGAGTGGGACGATGCTCACCTCTCAAATGCGGCCACAAAGGTGGCATTTCAACTGGCCAACCCTGTGCCAGAAGAGGACCGAGCCAAGTATGGAGATGAGTATGCTAGTGAACATTGGGACAAATTCTATGAACATCACGAGGAAGGTTTCTTCAAAGATCGTAAATGGATAAAGCTCGAGTTTCCAGAACTGATCGCTTGCACGGAGGCGAGTGCTGGCCCGAAAGTGATCGCTGATCTGGGCTGTGCTGTTGGTAATACAGTCTATCCGCTCCTTCGAATCAATGCGAACCCTGAGCTCCAGATTCATGCGTTGGACTTCAGCTCCGAGGCAATCAAGATCGTGAAGCAAGCACAAGAGTTCAGAAATGATATCATCAATGCTGAAGTCTGGGATATAGGCGATCGCAACGGACCCCACAAAAGTATACCAGATGCTTCTGTAGATATCATCGTGCTCGTTTTTGCCTTCTCAGCCCTTTCACCCGCGCAGTGGCCGATTGCGATGGCAAACTTTCAGCGCATGCTAAAACCGGGTGGTCTATTGTTGCTTCGCGACTACGGACGCTTTGATCTGACTCAATTGCGGCTGAAAGCGAATCGTTTACTGGATGAATCCTTCTACATTCGTGGAGATGGCACTAGAGTCTACTATTTCACAAATGATGAGCTGGCTTCGCTCTTCTCAATAGAGAACGGCTGGACCTTGGAGCAAAACGCCATCGACAAGAGGCTTCTCGTGAACAGGAAAGAAGGAAAGAAAATGTACCGTGCATGGGTGCAAGTCAAGGCAAGGAAAACATGATGAATTAGAGCATGAAGTGGTCGGCATTGCCCAGCATCCAAAATTTGCTAAGTCAACAATGCCAGATTGGCTTTGCGGGTTTCAGGTAGTCCGCATACCGAAGCTCGTTGCTTCAAGCAGTGGCCATCATTGCCTGCCAGGTGGTACAAATTTGAATCCGGACAATGGCGTATCTGCTTTGCTTCTGTCTGTACACACTTTCATTCTCGCAATGGCCACTGATACCAGACACAGAATGAATGCAAGAATTTACTGGTATGTCTACACTTATGAAACTAGCTTCTCCAGAGACAAACCGCGGCTAGGATCAGCTCACCACCAGTCTGCAGCTATAGCTGTCGTCTACTAGTACTGCAGATGACTGTGAAGGACGTACGCAGACTACGACGTCAGGCCATGAAAGTCGGGAAACGTGGGGCTGAGGATGTGTGGCTTGTGCATCACGAGCAGCCAATGATGTCAAACACCAAGAATTCAAGATAGAACAACTTATATATTTTGGTAACACACATTGCTACGTGCGATCGCTGACATGTCGCAAACCCTCTTGAATCTTGCATTGTACTGTCTGCGTGGCGTGCACGATGACACGAGAATACTGTATACGAAGCACAATGCAGTGCTGCGACACTCCAACCCATTCGTCTTTTACCAAAAGTTCTCCACCACGATACCCATCTCCATTTTTGGTCTGGTCAACAGTCTACCGAGTGATCGCAGAATCTTCCTGCAACGGAGAGGTTGGCGTACAGGACTACTTGGCTGGACTGTTGGAGCACTGTTGGGCGGAACGTGGGGCAAAGACATCGAAATCACACCAGTGAGCTCGGAAAGCTCACTCGCAAAAGTATCGGACGAGGTCATCTCAGCTTCTACGCGCAAGGCAATCGAGAAGGAAATACAAGCAGTTGATCAAGAAAACTTCAAATTGCTCGAGACTGCCATCTGTCACATCCCGGCAAGTTCTGGTGATGGGTACTTTAGAATCCGTGTTACAACTTCGAATCCCACACATACCATCATTGCAACTCCAGCGTTCAGGATCTTGTCTTCCAGTCTATCTACGCCTAGTCCGAGGGGAGCAACTCTATTCCAATTGCCAATAGAGATCTTTGCCGCCACTACTACGACTACGGCACAAATTGGAGCATGGGGTGAGCAGATTCCTGGCCTATG
The DNA here is from genome assembly GCA_005281515.1 of Taphrina wiesneri. NCBI lineage: Eukaryota > Fungi > Ascomycota > Taphrinomycetes > Taphrinales > Taphrinaceae > Taphrina > Taphrina wiesneri. The sequence goes on from RHGK01000017.1 coordinate 117,221, forward strand.
TGTACAGTACTAATCTCGGAAGGCTTCTTTTACGCTTGCTTTCCATTCCTGAAGGTAGCGAGTTGGCTCCCGGGTGGTGCCTCTCAACGAGCCATCAATGCTTTGTGGTACTGGGCAGGCGGCCAGCAACGTCTCGACAGCGCCCGAGAACAGTACCACGTCGATGAGAGACTCGCGCAGGCAGGAGAGATTCGTGATCGTGCGGATAAGGCTGTCCCATGGGGTGCTATCGGTGTCAGACGGGCCTTTGATGTCGAGGCAGACACGGAATTGGGACGTCAAGGTGTTTCTGTCAGGTACTGATCAAGTGATGGATCATGATCAGTCATGTATAACAAAGCATATGAATGACTCGAACGGCAGTAATGAAGCCAATTTCCAGGGTTCAGAGCGAAGAGATCAATGCATACCCCTGGAAGAGAACGAGCCATGCTTTGACTTTGCTCCTGTGTGTGATTATTCGCATTTGTAAATGCATCTCCTTGTACTATTAATGTTTTCTATGGCGATCATTTACGGGAACTGATCGGAGTTTCCGATGCTCGCGAGAAAGCCATGATTTCGTTGCTGTAGCCATATGCATACACTGGCCTCTGCGTGCACTCTTCTGCAGGATCCAGCTGATCCACTCATGAATTCCTCGTCCAGGCTTTCACTTGTATTGTATGACAATCCCAGCTTAATGATCTTGTAAAGGTCGAGAAAGTCGTCGAGTCAAAACCCTTACCTTTGTCACCATGCCTGCATATGAGGTACGAAATAATGAAACTTGTGATCAAGACAATCAATGGCTACTCATGCGTGATAGCTTAGCAACGAAGTTCGCACGGAACGTCTGGATCGAGGTCAAGAGTATAGATTTGAAGTAGATTTCAACGTACAAATCGACATTTCTGTATGCCTGCTCTCATTGCTCACCAATTGTGCTGCGTGGTTGACTATGAATTACTGACAAGACCATAGCTCAAGTCTGGCAATGCGGAAATCTTTGGTACTGAGATCACGGTGGGTCCGGTCTATAGCTTCTCAGGGACGAAAAGCGCCATCTATTCCTGGCAAGGCTGCGAATTGGAAGTTCGTGGTACACCTGCCAGTGCATACACGTCTGATGAGTCGCCCATGATGGCGTACCTCAATTGTAACTTTGCATTGGATCGACTGAGAGTCGCTGCTGGTGGACCACGGGTGCTCGTCATTGGGCCCGAAGACTCTGGCAAGACTTCACTAATCAAAACGCTCGCATCCTATGCTCTGAAATTAGGTCGTCATCCACTTCTCGTCAACCTCGACCCCAGCGAGGTGCTATACATGCACGTCTCTTGCATTTCCGTTGCTGATGAAGTGTAGGGCATGGCCACGCTACCAGGGACGCTATCAGCCATCTCGGTATCCAGTATGTTGGACGTCACGAACGGATTTGGATCTTCAGCAACTACCGGAGCAACAGAACTCTCTCCACGCATTCCCATAGCTTATTGCTACGGCTCAGACTCGCCTGCCTCAAACGTCAAGTATTATAAGCATTTGTTGGCTCGCCTAGTCTTGGCAGTAAATGGCCGTCTATCACTAAATCCAGACGAACAAGAAGCAGGACTACTGATTGACACTGCAGGACTAATCGATCAATCTACAGGGTACGACATTATCCACTCCATCATCTCCGAGTTCGAAGTCAACGTAATCATCTCCATCGGCAGTGAACGACTGGCACAAGACATGATTCGCAAGTACGACGGCAAGAACGGCGTAACGGTGCTCAAGTTGCCGAAATCAGGAGGCTGCGTCGGTCGTGACGACGCATTCAAGAGTCGTGCAAAGAGGGAACAAGTCAGGCAATACTTTCACGGCGACGCGAGGCAAGTCCTGAGTCCCTTCTCCATCACGGTCTCCTTTGAAGACGTGAGGGTCTATAAAGTGGAAGAAACGACCGGCATCAATACTTCTCTCATGCCCATCGGCACGGAGCAGACCATCAGTAAGGCGTTTGTCAGTCCCTTTGACCCCAGTTCGTTGTTGCTCAATGCCGTGATGGCGATTGTTCATGCTGAAAGTCGCGACACGTTGGAGTCCTTGAGTGAGTCAAACGTCCTCGGTTTTGTTCTTGTGTAAGTCTGTCTTTGTTTTTTGCCAAAAGACGTCGTATTGATGAGATAGCACGGATGTAGACGATGAGAAACGAAGGATGACCATCTTGGCACCATTCCAAGGACGGTTGCCAGCTAAAGGTTTGTTATTCACGAGCTATCGCGAAGTTCTTTAGCAACACTTCAATCACATTGCGAAAAATTGTCATTTCTCCTATATACGGTTGCCTCCAGGGCTTATAAATTACAGGATCTAAATATGACTGCCATCGCCATGCATCGCTTTCTGTCTCTTATTGTTACATTGCCAATCGTGAAATCATAAAAAGTAGTCTACTTGTTGTTTGTTTGGCTGCGCACCCTGAATTTGCTGTTGAGCAGGTCCATCGTGTTCGTTCTCCGGGGCCGCATCAAATACGTTGAAGAATCGATTGCCGTATTCGTCGACCTCCAAGATACTCGCCATGTTCGCACATCGATAACAGTAGTTGGGCGCACTCCAGACCGTGGACAGTTTATCGTCATATAGCACTTGATAACCTTCGTTACATAGCTGGTGAGCCCGAAGGATGTGATTCATGTCATTGATCTGTAGGAATTTATTGACGACTGCAGCACCAAAAGTATAGCCTGCACCTCGAGGGGATATGTTGAACTCGTCCTTGTCTTGATCGGGATCTGACCACACCAGGTCAGCCATTGGTCCCTCATGGGGAATTTCTCTGAAGCGATCAATAATCTTGATCTGGTCTATGCTGTGAATTGAGGGAGACAAGCCGCCATGGACACAGAAGATCTTGTCGTCGATGACGGCAGTCAACGTGAGAAAGTCAAACATATCCGTAAAGTAGTGCCACACATTAGGATTCCCGTATTTGCGCACGCACTCTTGGTAAAATCCATAACTTTGTGTGACTCCCCGGCTTTCATGGTTGCCACGAATAAGGTTGACACGCGAGGGATATCGCAGCTTGAGGCATGTGAGGAGACTTATCGTCTCGACGGAGAATAGTCCACGATCAACATAATCGCCAAGGAAGAGGTAGTTTGTGTGAGGTGACCATCCACCAATTTTGAATATCTCCAACAAGTCGTAGTATTGGCTGCAAGCATAAGTCGTGTGATTGTCTATAGGAACAACGCTCTTACCCATGTATGTCGCCCACAACAGTCACTGGTGCCTGGATTTTCACGACATTGGATTCAGTCATCAAAAGCTCTTTCGTCTTTGTACACAGCATTTCGATCAGTGGTTCGGCCAATAGTTGTTTCTTGTACAACTGAGCAATCATCGCATCGAGATCCATCATGGCTATTCTTGTGCTCAAGCTGTGTTTTTGTCTTTGAGTCTTCAGCACATATTTAGCAGAGATTCATCGCCACATCGAGAGAGCTTGGAATCCACAACACCAGATTTCAGCACGTCTGTAGATATTGTTTAGTTGTCCTGCTGGTTCTTCACGATTCGATTGAGATCATGGAGAAGTGTGGCGTGAGAATCTACGAGATTTACCGCTATCGATTCGTGAGGAAATCTCAAATCTTGTCCATTCGCAAGAAGTGCAACAAAAAACTTCAACCTTGAACAGTCTTATTTTGACTGTGTCTGAGTATAGCTGGAGGATCCTATGCGTGTCAGGAAAGAAAAGTACAGAGACAGTATCAATGAGGAATAAACAGTACATCAAGCTCAACAATCAGAGCAGGCCTTAGAAACCTCGCAATTATGACTAACATTTCTTCACTTTCTGAGATACAACAACTCTGTACCTTGCTTTCCTATCATGCATGGATCAAGATTCTCTCGCCAGCCTGTTGGCACAATCGGAATCACGCAACGATTCAATGCTGAATCACTAGGCATTTCTTTATAAATTCGCAAGAAACAATATCAGACGCAATAATGCCATAAATCACCAATATACAGTCCTTCCAGCGTAAGCACCATCCATTCGTTATAAATCCTTATATGCCGAAAAAGAAGGAAAGATTTGCTTGCAACCACATCTCAAAGCTACGCTCGTCATGAGCTAGTTCCGGGTTCTTGCTTTGGATGATTTCCTTGAAGGATATGCCATATTGGTTTAGATGACCAACAGCGTGTCTCAGTTGAGTCGTCCTGTTCTTCGCTAGATAAAAGCTCACGATAGCGTCTGCTGCGAATGTCGCACTATTTTGCGACATGAGCGAGACTCCCACTGGTAGATCACCTTTGCCTATCAACAAAGATAGACAAGTAGGCTGTTTTATGAAGTTCGATTGAAAAGAGATACTTTCGAGTTGGATTTGTTGTACAACAAAAGTCACGCAGGGAAGGCGAAGGGTGATCCATGATTGTAGTCCCTTGTATATCGTTTGAAGTGACACTCCTTTAGGAGTTTTGAAGAGCAGTGCAGACAAATACTCCACTAATTCGCTGTAAGGATTGTCGATAAGCAAAGGTTTTGTCTCCTCGTCATCATAGTTGAGATACTCATCAAACTTGTACTCATCCATGAGTTCATAACTGCTCTCTGAACTCTCAGAGTGCTGGAAAGTGTATTTACTCAGTACTGAAGAAGTTGTCGACATCTTAGTTGTGCGATTAAACTAAGCACATTATTGCTACCAACCTGAACTATATTCAAAAGTCTAATCTTGCCATCCCGGTGTGAGACATGGCATCACATGTGATTCGGTCTTGACACTTTTCAGACAAACAGACACGGATAGTGTGTAAGCGCGGAAAGCCCAATTGGGGTTACAACAGATAGTCCAACCACTTTCCTTCGACTCGACAAAGGATCATAAAAAGCAGAAGTTGTTCGACATTTGATCGGCTCCCCGATCTTGAGGGGATTGACAGATGTATAAAGTTTCATTCTTTGAATCATTTCCCAGTCGAGCCAGTCCGGATCCAGTGGACTAACAAAGCACAAGACAGCTTAAGGGCATGGCTTGATAGTCACAACAATGCAGCGCACGAGCTCTTTCAGCGCATGAAGAGCATTGTTCGCCACCAAGGACAATGTCTAGACTCAAGAAGAATGCCTGTTCCTGGGTGAAATATACAAGACAAAGAGGGATTCAATCAGGAAAAACGAGCGTCAATCACAAACAACTGATCACTTCTCGTTGCCCTACTTTTCTCCAACACGAAACCCCGACCATCTGCTGAACCCCGGATTTCGGCTTCTCCGACGGCTGGGGATGTTCACACAACAAGTACAATCACCGCCACTTCTGTTTCGATTTACGTATACACTCGTGTAGAATGAGCAATTATCACAGTGCTGGGGACTCTTTGTGTCGTGTACTAACAATCTAATTATCTGCTTCGCAGGATCGGTCTTGTGGAATCTACAGTCGTGACTGTAGCTATGAACAAGGACATCCCAGCCTCCACCTTACAGACTTGCAGTGATCTTGCACAAGCTAGGAAGGCTGCATCCTTCAGTGTAGAAGAGCTCTCTGTGGTATATGCCCGCTCCAAGCAAGTAAGAGACACGAGAAGATGGCTAGTCTCACTATTGAAGGAAGAGAAGGCCTTCTCGAGACGAGAACGACATTTCATGTCCCGTCTTGAAAGGTTTCAGAACAGTTACAAGCAGGCGGTCGCATACTTCAAGATTCGCAACGAGCATGGATTAGCAAAAATAGAACGTGATCAGCTCCGGATCTACGTCGATGATTACATGCCCATATGGCTTCACGACTCCATGGCGTATAGCACTGTTCAAGCACAAGCGAGCCAGGAGCAATTGGTGGACATGAAATGGGAAGAGAATATGAGGGATGGACGATGGATCGGATGTTATGCTCAAACAGAGTTGCGACATGGTAGCAATCTCTCCGCAATACAGACTACAGCGACATTCGATCAGGCAAAAGACGAATTCGTGATTCACACTCCGGATCCAGCAGATGCCAAGTTCTGGATTGGTGGGCTTGGGAAGACTGCTACTCATGCCATCGTACAAGCCAAGCTACATATCCATGGCAAGAACTATGGTCTTCATCCCTTCCTGGTCCAGATTCGTGATGTCAAGTCACACAAGATCTTGCCCAACCTTGAGATCCACGACATTGGACCAAAACTTGGCTCAGAGGCAATGGACAATGGTTATATGCGCTTCACACAATTCCGCACGCCTCGCAAGACTCTCTTGATGAAGAACTTGGAAGTTAGTCGTACAGGTGAGTACAAGTACCTCAACCCGGCAGCCAAAGTACTTGCGCGTGGTACAATGAGCTTGGTCAGGGTATTCTTGGTCGATTTAGCCATCCACAATCTCTCTCGAGCATTGACTATTGCGGTGCGATACGCTTTTGTCCGACGGCAAGGGACATCGAAGTCAGGTGCTCAGGAACCTCGCATAGCAGAGTACAAGTCGATACAGCTGCGCACATTACCATATCTGGCACAAGTCTTTCCACTACTTTTCGCATCCTTCTTCCTGAGAGATTTGTACAATAGTCAGCAAGATCGACTAAGAGCAGATCCTTTCTCAAAGGACACTGGTGAACGTTTGGCGGAACTACATGCGTGGTCTTCGGGCCTCAAGGCATATGCCACACAGACGGCACTCGAGGGCTGCAACTATGCTAAAGAATCATGCGGTGGCATAGGGTACCATAAATTCGCTGGCTTCGGATTCATTGCAACACATCCATCCGCGGGCGTCATCATCGAGGGAGAGAACTGGGTACTGTACGGTGAAACATGCAAGTACCTCGTCCGGGCACTGTCGTCGCCAAAGTCGCCAATAACGGACTACCTCTCCAAACAATCCTCGCAAACAAAGTGGTCCGCCACAACGGATCAAATCACTGATTCAGCACGACAAATTGAGTTGTTGCAGTGTCGTGCGCGTCAATTGGTGGTTACCGCCAAGGACCGAAGTTTCAATGGAGCAATTGATCATGAAGACGGATATAATGCCTCCAGAGCACACATTCAACTGTTCATCCTGCAAAACTTTACACAGTACCTTTCGTCCCTCTCTTGTTCTCGTGAAATGAAGCACGTCTTGACGTTATTGAAGGATCTCTTCTTCAGCACTGTGATTCTGAATGATCTGGGAAGCAGTTACATGTTCCTCTCACGAGAACAAGTCAGTGCCATCAGGTCGCTCAGAGATGCTTTACTGCCCAAGGTGTCTGTTGAAGCAGTCAGTATCGTTGATGCCTTTGATTTCGACGATTGGTACCTCGATTCCGCCATAGGCAATAGTCAAGGCAATGTCTACGAGCAAATGTATGACATGATGCGAAGCGAGCCATTGAATGTCGAGGGCAAAGGAATGCAGGATGGCGTCGCAACGGGATGGTTCGAGACGCTGCAGAACGTGGTGGACGGCACATTGGGTGTGTTCAATGAGAGGAAGAGTAAACTGTAAAGTTCCTTGGCCACCTTATGCTTCTAAGTATATTGTATAGATGAAATGCCTGAAATATGAATGAGATTGTAGCCTCCGAGTGTTGTCAGAACACTAATGCAGCTCTGGCCGCTGTATGGAACCCCTCAGTACCGCTTGTGACAGCAAGGCTTAGCAATTAAAGGCACATCATTCACAATGCTTCCACAGCAGTAGGACTAATGCATACAACGATCGTAATCAGATAATCAGTAAGAGCGACCGAAGAGTGTCCAAGCTTGGGCTCGCTCACCACAAGACACACACTTCCTCTTCTTTGTCTCCTCTTCACTTTCTGGCTGGTCAAGAGGAATGCACAGACTCTTAGCACCCATGCTTGGCGCTCGGTCATCTACTGGCTCATCACCGTTGACTTGTCGAGCGGAGTTGTCCTTGATGTTGTCCTCGCAAGCTTCAGTCTTACAGAATGGTACAAGCAGTACGTTCTTCTTGTCGAGTGCCGGCACAAAGTCCTTCCATTCCGTTACCTTAATAACATGTGAATCGTATTCTGCCTTTGCCTTATTGTACATATCCTGTTGGACTTTGTCAAGCAATGTAAGCATCGAGGCTCCAATGTCCGCCAATGGTAGCGTTGATTTCTCCCCAGTATCACGTCTTGCTGTAAGAACTTGTTGCTTCTCTGCATCTTTAGGTCCAAACTCAAGACGAACAGGCACACCCTTCAGCTCCCAGTCGGAGAATTTGTATCCTGTAGTGTAATTGTCACGCAAATCAGCCTTGACTCTGACACCACTCTTCTTCAAGGCTTTGACAATTTCGTCCACACCGTCAAAGATTTTCTTCTTGTCCTCGGCAGAGGACTTTGCCGTCACACCGCATGGTACAACTATGACCTGGGTATGCGCAACACGGGGTGGCAAGACTAGACCTTTGTTGTCACCATGAACCATGGTCATGACACCAATGCAACGAGTGGAAAGTCCCCAGGAGTTCTGCCAAACATTGAGCTTTTCTCCCACGTTATCAGGGTCCTCAACAGTGATACCGAACATTTTCGAGAAGTTCTGTCCAAGGCAATGCGAGGTAGCAGACTGTATACCGCGGCCAGTAGTGGCGATAAATCCCTCAATGGTAGAAGTGTATAGTCCTCCTGCAAATTTCTCCTTCTCTGTCTTGATTCCCTTGATCATAGGAACAGCTAACAATTCTGTATACACTCGGTAGTACAAGTCCAAAATCTGCATCACTTCTTCCTCAGCCTGATCACGCTTAAGAAAAGCGGTATGACCTTCTTGCCACAGGAATTCTCTGGTACGAATGAAAGGTTGTGGAGTCTTGAACTCCCACCTCACAACTGAATTCCATTGGTTCAGGCGGTAAGGTAGATCGCGGTGTGAACGAATCCATTTGGCATAATATGGGTACATCACTGTTTCACTCGTAGGTCGAATGGCTATCGGCTCTTCAAGATCGTTCTTGCCAGCCTTCGTAACCCATGCTACCTCGGGCGCAAATCCTTCAATGTGGTCTTTCTCCTTCTGCAGGACTTTGGAAGAAACGAACAGTGGAAAAGAAGCATTTTCGACACCAAGCTCTTTAATCTCATCATCGAACCATCGTTGTACCTTCTCCCATATCGAATATGACCACGGTTTGAGAATGTAGCATCCAGAGACATCATAGTACTCTAGCATATCTGACTTGACCAGCACTTGACTGTACCAGTCTGAAAAGTCTGACTCTTTCTCCGTAGTGATACCAATAATGACCTGTCCAGCATTGCCTTGAGATTTATCTTGTGCACCCTGCTTCTTCTCCTTCGGGTTTGAGACTTTGGTCGCCTGTTGCTTCGGATCTTTGACAGGAGCTATAGCAGCCTTGAGCTCTTTCAATTTTTGTATGGCGGCTTTTGTATCATCATGCGTCGGCCCAAATAACGGATCTGCCTTTAGCTTGCGCACAAGGTGGCCTTGCTCCTCGACTGCAGCAGACGACATCCTGGTTCAACAGTGACGTATCAGTATCTATAGTCGGGATAGACATTTTTTCTGGTTGAGTCACGTTAACGCTTGATACAGTGCAGCACTTTGCAGCGCGTGGAGTCGACGAGCTCCTCTCCAAAAATTAGCGCCAAATTCAGTGCACCGCGCATACACACTGGAGCAGATAGATCTTCCTTCATTCATTAACTTATGTATATGGCAACTGACAGTCTCGTACACGAAAAGACAGGATGACTACAATGTTTGCTGCTCCGAGGGAGAGCACATTGTTCTTGGGAGGCGAGAAGGTCAGTGGTGAAGATGTCAGAAATCAGAATGTGCTTGCAGCACAATCGATTGCGAATGTCGTCAAGTCTTCGTTGGGCCCTGTCGGCCTCGACAAGATGATGGTGGATGACATAGGTGATGTGACAGTAACGAACGATGGAGCGACGATCTTATCACTCCTTGAGGTCGAGCATCCTGCTGGACGAATATTGGTCGAGCTTGCTCAACAACAAGATAAAGAGGTCGGCGATGGTACTACTTCCGTGGTTATCGTCGCCGCCGAGCTCTTGAGACGTGCGAATGAATTAGTGAAGAACAGAATACACCCGACAACTATCATCTCTGGGTACAGATTGGCGTTGCGAGAAGCTACGAAATACATGGAATCCACAATGTCCACCAAGGTCGATGCACTGGGCAAAGATTGCCTCGTCAACATAGCGAAAACTTCTATGTCATCAAAGATTATTGGTTCGGATAGTGAGTTCTTTTCAAATATGGTTGTCGACGCTATGCAATCCGTCAAGTCCACCAATTCTCGAGGAGAGATCAAATACCCCGTCAAGGCAGTCAACATTCTGAAGGCACACGGCAAGTCGAGTCTCGAGAGTGTGCTCGTCAAGGGATATGCTCTGAATTGTACTGTTGCCTCACAAGCTATGAAAACCAGGATCCCGAACGCGAAGATTGCTTGTCTAGACATGAACCTGCAAAAGACTCGAATGGCGCTGGGAGTTCACATCACAATTGATGACCCTGAACAGCTAGAAAAGATCAGACAGAGAGAGTCGGACATGACCTTAGAGCGAGTACAGAAGATTCTGGCTACTGGTGCCAACGTGGTGTTGACTACCAAAGGTATTGATGACATGACATTGAAAGCATTTGTAGAAGCAGGAGCCATGGCAGTTCGTCGTTGTAAAAAGGAAGATCTCCGCCGAATTGCCAAAGCAACCGGCGCAACTCTTCTATCATCTTTGTCGAATCTTGATGGTGATGAGGTCTTTGAGGCATCGAGTCTGGGACATGCAGAGGAGGTTGTACAGGAGAGAATCAGCGATGACGAATGTATACTTGTGAAGGGCACTAAAGCATATTCCTCGGCATCAATTATTCTGAGAGGATCCAATGACTACCAACTAGACGAGATGGAAAGGTCGGTACATGACTCACTGTCTGTCGTCAAACGTACATTGGAGTCTGGTTCAGTCGTGCCTGGTGGAGGTGCAGTGGAAACGGCATTGAGTATTTACTTGGACAACTTTGCAACGACGCTCGGTTCGCGTGAACAATTGGCAATCGCTGAATTTGCCGCCGCTCTCCTCGTCATTCCAAAAACATTGGCCGTCAATGCCGCCAAAGATTCTTCTGACTTGGTCGCCAAGTTGAGGGCTTACCACTCAGCAAGTCAACAGGCCGCAGCCACTGATGCCAAGAAGAGAAATTATCGATTTTATGGACTGGATTTGTTGCAGGGTAAAGTGAAGGACAACCTCGCTGCCGGTGTGCTAGAGCCCACTGTGAGCAAGTTGAGGAGTTTCAAGAGTGCAGTAGAGGCATGTATCGGCATCCTCAGGATTGATACCTCAATCAAGATGGATAAACCTGAGCCACAAGATGATGGTCACGGGCACTAGTCTGGCACGTTCTTGTAGTACAAAATTTTATCATCCATGGATTTCAAAAATCTCCGAATGCCATTATCTAGTCGGGAATGCAAGATTCAAGGCATTTGTCATTTTCGTTGATCGTGATTTTCTTAATTTTCAGATGCATATTCTACAGCATTTCCCAGCACACCTTGACGCACACACTCATTAAGGGTTGACTACTTGGAAGTCCCCCGTCCCAGCATCCGAGTACAGCTTTTCTCCAAGGTGCTTCTATAAACTTTCTCCATATCGACCGTGCCAGCACTAATTATAAGAAATAATCTGGTGTTCTTCTAGTGACCATTGGCTCTCCGTTCCTTGGAGCTGGGTCAAACTGTAAGAACGTATATTTCATGTTTTCGTCTATTTCCATGATCGCTGCTTGATTTCCACATCTGTAACAATAGTTGGGAGCAGAGAAGATTGTTACGACATTCTGTTCTTGCGACCAATTGTATCCCTCCATCACAAGTTGATGTGCTCGTGCTACGAGAGTCAAGCCATTGTTGTGGTTGAAGGCTTCAGATATATCTTGCCCAAAGGTGTAACCTGCTCCTCGTGGCGAGATACCCCATCCGCATCGATCGTCTGGGTCTGACCATAACAAATCACACATCGGACCCTCATGAGGGACTTCTTGAATCCTATCGAGAGACCTGATATGATCGAGTGTATCAATTGAGGGACTTAGACCACCATGCAGACAGAAGATCTGGTCGTCGATGAGAGCAGTGAGAGGCAGGAAGTCGAAAAGATCTGTGAAATGTTTCCAAACGGAAGCATTACCGTATTTGCGTAAGCATTCGTCATAAAATCCATATACCTGTGTGATTTGTCTGGATTCGTGATTTCCACGGAGAATTGTAATTCGTTCTCTGTACCTAACTTTCAGTGCTACCAACAAGGTAACAGTCTCGACAGAGTAGTATCCTCTGTCAACATAATCTCCCATGAACAAGTAGTTTGTATCTGGTGATCTGCCTCCGATCTTGAAGAGCTCTTGTAAATCGTGAAATTGACCATGGATATCACCACAGACAGTAACGGGAGAGTGTACAGCTTGAACATTCGATTCTTCCTGCAGAATTTCCCTAGCCTTTCGAGATTAGTCTCTGGGATCTCAAACAAAGCACCTTGACAGGTTGCGTACTTTATCACACAGGCTCTTCACATCGACTTCTGACAATTGCTTGCACGCCATGAGACTTTCGATCCAAGCATCCACTTCTCCCACAGAGGAAGCAGAGTTGATGTTGAAGGCGCCTTCGCTTGGGCCCGAGAGTGTATCATCGGTCATGTTTACTATGATTGTCAGTCTGACATATTAATTTCGCGTGCTCGCTAGCAGCTCACCATCTTCCATCTTGTTGCTGCAGTGACGAGGTACTGCACAGGAACAACACCTATATACGAAAGAGAAATGTAAGGGCGTCTCCCTGTGATATAGAGATGCGACACAGAACTCGATAGAGTCAGAAAAGGACGATCTTGTGCCGCAAGAACAAACACACGGAGGTTGTAGTGTGTTGCCTTGGGTATGATCTGGTTAGCCGGGCGTGGAATCTCGTAAGGAGGAGCTGGAGTCGAGTGTGAGAGTGTGAGTTGGGAGGTGGAGAGGCGCGCTTTCGCTCGTCTTAAGCTTCGTGGTCTCCTGCTTCTGCTCGTGCTCCATGTCCAGGTGCTCATGCAATCTGCCAGACAGTCTCCCTCCCTTTCTGCACCAGAACTCCCTGCTCCAGCGTTGAAAATGTAAGCACTGTACGAGTAATACGACGAAGCAGCCTCTTCTCCACAAAGTCTGCTTCTCCATTGAACAACTTCATTGACATCACATCACAGGGCACTAGTACTCCTCATCAGTGGAATCATGGGTCCTGCTGATTAGCCAGTTATAAGCTTCAGCATATTCTGATTTGTTATTAATCACGTCATGGCCAACAAAAGACTGCTCAAGGAATACAGCACACTACAAAAAGCACCAAATCCTCATCTCTTGTCTTTGGAGCCTGTTCATGAGAACGACCTCTCGCACTGGGTTGCCACCTTCGCTGGACAATCAGATTCGCCTTTCGCCGATGGTGTCTTCACAGTCGACATTGTGACTCCCAGAGAGTATCCCATAGAGCCACCGAGCATGCGCTTCCTTACTAAAGTCTGTCACCCGAACGTAAACTTCACTACTGGTGAAATATGTTTAGACATCCTACAGTCTCAGTGGAGTCCTGCTTGGACAATACAAAGTGCTTGCACGGCTGTGAGAGAGCTACTGGTCAGTCCTGAGCCAGATTCACCACTTAACATCGATGTTGCCAATTTGCTACGTGCTGGCGACTTGCTTGGTTACGAGAGCTTGGTTCGCATGTATGTCGACATGTATGCACTACCGGTCGTGGGTACCGAGTGAGTGGATAACTGGCAGCAACAGCTCAGTGGTTTTGATGGTAGAATTTCGGAGGCCTCTGTTGACCGTCTAGACTATTAGTGATCTTTACTGGTTGGAAGCGCCGCTATTCCACATTTGGTCACCCTACCTGGGGAAAAATTGCTCGGTTAGTCACACAACAGGAATTCGCTCATTGTTGCATTGGGTGTATCAGAATAGTAAGACATCTGTGTCGAAACTATATCCTTTGTCGACGCAAGATGCCAGCCGTGCGAGAGACAGTTAGGGACGGTTTGCAAGCATCACAAATGTAGTATATATTGCACATTCCCACTCTTTCATCACCGCACCCAGCATACATACAGAGTAGTACAAACTCCAGACACCGATCGAAATGGCTAAAATCCTCTGTCTACATGGATTTACACAAAATCCAGCAGAAATTTCAACCAAGACACTGCAGATCCAAAGGGCACTACCGGACTGTAGTTCGTCTTTCCTTCCGCAACCATCAAGCTCACTGCGTTCGATGGAGACATCGAGGATCGTAGCAGGCCATCAAGTGACTCTGCTGATCGTTATTCGTGGAATCATCCTGAAGACAATATGAGCACCAAGTTGTTAGATCTTGAGGCAAGCATACAACGACTTACTCCAGTACTCGAAAACGAAGGTCCTTTCGACGGCATCATGGGTTTCTCCCAAGGGGCTGCAGTCGCTTCTGCTATGGTGTCTATACTGTTGAACGATACTGGAATCAAACATCCTGCGATGAAGTTTGCTATTCTTTTCTGCGGTGCTCGCCCTTCATGCAGCATTTTCGACTCGATTTACCATGGAATCTCGACGCCGTCGCTTCGTCTAGTAGGAAAACAGCATGTTATGGTCCCACTCGATAGATCTATGGAGCTTGCGCGAGCCTTTGAACATTCTGTAGTAGTTTGTCACCCTGGCAACCATTTCATACCACAAGGATGGACATATACACAATCTGTTTCGAGATTTGTGCAAGAACATATCGCGATCGAAAATCAGGCTACGACCAGCTCGTACAGCTCGAGTAACGTTCTACAAAACGATTTACAGAAGTCAGACCACCGCAATGTTTCTGCTATGCTTGATTCGTCTCGGAGGAACACTCCTAGAATACGGCTCATCCGCAAGCGCAGTCTCGTCAAATTAAGTTCTGTCTTCTGTAAGTGAGGCTTCATTAGGCACTGTATAGTAAAGATCAGCCTCGTTGTAGCACTGTAGCACACCTGTAGCAATAATCATAAATTCAAAGTAAAGTAAAGTACTCACTTAATTCTCAAATTGCAGCTGATCATGATTCTGTGGAACTTTGGCTCCACATCGGAAGAAGCCTCAGCCACTGTTCATCTGAAGCGGCCACCATTCAGCCACATCCAAGGAAATATTTTGTGAACTCATGCTCATGATACTGTATACGTATGAAAGCTTAAGGTCAACAGCGGCCGGACTCCTGATTGGCAAGACTCATAAGGTTGAATACTCACTTCCTGCTAGTGTGAAGCTTTCGTGGTCCCGGCATGAGTCAGTTTCACCTCAAATTCCTTCTCAATTGTCTCAATGACGAGGCAAACCTGGTAGAGTCCTTGCCAATTCTGATCCCTTCTGTGCTTGGTCTTTCGACGTCGAACAAGGATGAGGCATCATACGCCAAGGTTTTTGCTCGCCTGTCCGCTCTGGTCCAGTCGAAGAACGTGGGAGTGAGATGGGCTGGTGTATGCCTGATAAAGGGAATGCTTGAGCGAGACGACGGACGATGGGAAACGCTGATAAGTCATGGATCGACCTGGATGAAACTGCTATTGCGCATATTGGAGCGAGAAAACAGTGAGCCCGTCATTGAAAGAACAGTTAGCACTATTCGGACTATGATTCATATGACCGAGGGGAAGCCATCGTTGACCAGAGACCTTACAACACCCTCACTACCTACACTCTTTAATCACATGTTTACAATTCTCGGCAGAGAACATCTTTCAAGTGATTTGATCAAGAACATGCTGTACCATTTGCAAAGCACAATCACTGCACACTCGACAACTTTCCGGCCATTTGCTGGCAAGCTCCAAGCCTTTACGACTAGATACCTGAACGGCTTCTCCACTGACGAAGAACTCATCGATCTTGCGGCTCGTTGTTATGCCACACTTCATCTGTGTGCGCCAAAAAACACTGCTGCTGAGCAGTGGACAACCGGATTTCAGGCAGTCTTAGGTGAGTGTCATGCTACGTGCTCTTACATCTTCCAGACTGTCGTCGAGGAGAAACCTCTCTTACCAGTCCCCACTGGCATGGAAATGCTTCCTTTCACAAGTGAGTACGCATCTCAAGTGCCTCAGGCTGTCAGGAGACTGGAAGCTCTGGCCGATACGCTCAAGGCCTTTTTGTACCTGAGCACCAAGGATATCGTCAAACTTCCTGTTGGCCAGTTAGTCATGCTGTTGCAGCGCCTGTTGGAAATCACTCCGAAGAGTGGCATCAGGGCTAGTACACCTCAGTCATCGCAAGTAGCACTCATAAGTGTGCTGCCTCAACTACACACAATAGCACTCGATCTGTCATGCTGTGCCATGGAAGTGCTCGGAGCAAACATGGCTCAACATACTGTGGCCCTGCAAGCACTGATCTTGGTCGATTGCACCAACGCCAATCAGAATTGTAGAATCGCCGCGTTGCGTGCATTGAACCTGCACATGAAGGCGTGCGATGTCGTTGACAATGACCGAGAGACTCTGTCAAAAATTGTCCGAGGTTGTGTCGCAACGATCGAAACCGTTGTGCCTTCCCCGAAATCGAGCATTGCGAATGCACAAGGAAAGTTGCCCAATGGACAAGCTCAAGGACAACGCAAGCGAAAACATGCAGGAACAAACGAAGGCTCAGATCAGATTTCACATGAATCTCAATTCCATTCTCGTCCGTCTAAGGCACTTTTACAGGCATCTGTCAACCTACTACAAGTCATACTCAGTGGTACTTATGGTCTGATCACGAAAGGCACCCGTCAAAGTATCGACAATACCACTCTACGGCTACTCACAGCTCATGGCTCAAAGCTAGACGAGTTTATAATTCTCCTTCTCTTGAACTTGTTGAAGGCGTCTTTATTCTCTGCAGAACCATCAGCTTACGCTGCAAGCTTATTGGCAGCTGGTGTGACCGTGGTCTCTAGCTTCGTCGGCTCGAATAATGCAGTTATACGTGCTGCTGCCACGTCAATCAGGGATGACCTTGAGATTCTGATACACCCAAGATTTCCTGCCATGCGTCGCACCATTCGAAACTTACCTGACGGGTACGACAATTCGCACATCAGTGGAGAGAACGAAGATGAAGCGAACGGAGATGGAGAAGAAGTCGTCATGGTTGAAGATGAGGTGGTTGTGCCTGCTGAAGAAGCAGTGGCAATACCTAAGGTCCCAATATTCGAGACCCCCAACTTTCCTACACATGATAAATTAAACTCTGAATCTATCGAAAACGAAACGTCGTCCACCAAAACTAATCAGTACGAACAACTGATGACGATAGAACAACCCGAGATGTCGAGCAAAAAGCCAAGGATTGCGAAACCATCCATCTTCGAGCACGACTCGGAACTAGATGACGGCTCTGATGAGGACATGGACGGCATGCCGGAAATTTGTACAGACAGTGACACTGACAAAGAGGAGGAAGAAGGAGAAGAAGAAACAGAGAGATAAGCCCATTCAACCATAAATTAAAAGAGACTCACTATTTACAAATGTAATTTTACACAATCACCTTGATGCTCTAGCACATTGACGAGGACTCACCAGAGCCAAGTTTTTCGTTCGGGCACGACCACCATGCCTTTATACATCCCCAACAAGTGAACCACCAACGTCCTGCTATTGGGCGGCTCGACGCGGGGGTCTGCGGAAACACTGTACATGCCGTCCTGCACGTCGCGGTACAGAACTCCGGCGTCCGTCTCGAGAATGGTCTGGTCGCTGTCGAAGGAGAAGAACCAGTCGTCGGGGATGGGGAGGATGCCGACTGCTTGGGCCTTGAGGGTGATCATGAAGTGTGTGCCGTTGAGTCGTTGTTGAGACATGGACGTGGTGACGGTGCCGTCGACGTCGGCCTCCTCCGGGATGAGGGAGCGTTTCGAGGATTGGTGGTTCGTGATGCCGGTGCAGTCGACCGTGTTGGGGCCGGGGTAGTCGCAGTATATGTTTGGACCGGTACCCGCGCACGCCGTGCCTGTCGGGCAGGACCGTTGGAGCCAGACGCCGTGGTCGCATTGTAGGTAGCCGTATCCGTTGCAGGTGTATGCTCCATCGGTGCATGATGCCGTGACGTCTGGGCAGGTGGATGCCAATGAGGACGCTGCGGAGCTAGTGAGTGCTGCGGCTGCCTTGGTAGAGGTCACTGTGCTTGTGCCCTTGACCGTGGTAGTGGTGGTAGAAGTGGAAGTGACATGGACAGTAGTTGTCGAGGTGCTCGTAGACTCATGGGCCGTGGTTGTGCTGCTGCCTGCGGCCACACAAAGAACATTGCCTGGGTAGATGGCGCATGAAGTTGCTGCTGACAAGCTCGGGTTCAGTCCGTAGAATTCTGACTCGGAGAGACCGTGACTAGTCCAGATGGCGTAGCAGTAATCGCCGGCAACCACAGTGTATTGCTGACCACAAGAGGATGAGCCAGTGGCAGCGGCAGAGGCAGCAGCGGTTGTCGTAACAGCAGGTGCTTGTGCTTGAGCAGCGGTGGTAGTTATCGGTACTTGCACAACAGGAGTGGTCGATGTCACGTCGGCTTGAACGACAGTGGTTGTCTTTGGCTCAACTACAGCAGCTGGAGTAGAGGTGGTCGCTGCGGCCGTCGTGGTCGTTGCTGCTTGAGCGACGGAACCAGTCAAAGCCTGCTTGGCAATCTGAGCATAGTTGATGGAGTACCCTGAAGGAGTGTTTGCGTATGCTTGCGAAGCATCCCACATCATGATACCACCGA
Organism: Taphrina wiesneri; assembly: GCA_005281515.1. Taxonomy (NCBI): domain Eukaryota; kingdom Fungi; phylum Ascomycota; class Taphrinomycetes; order Taphrinales; family Taphrinaceae; genus Taphrina; species Taphrina wiesneri. Next base: position 135,974 of record RHGK01000017.1, read on the forward strand.
AGCTGTTTGGATACTTTGCTTTCAGGTCCTGCGCAGCTGCAACCATCACAGACGGCGCAACGTAGCCAGTACCAGCGTTTGCGGCACCCTGGGCTGCAGCGACTCCCAGGTACAGACGAACTGCACTGTTCTTTGAAACAGATGTGGCCCAGGTGTTCCAAGTGTCATAGTTGAAGGCGCCGGAAGATGAGCCGTACTGGTAGACACCACACCAGTTGTTGTAGAATTGAATGAAAAGGAAGTCAAAGTAGGAATCTGCAAGAGCGTTTGCTAGACTGGCATCTGGATAGACACATTGTGGTGCTCCAGAGATGTAGTACGACTTTGACGAGTCGGAAGCATAGTTCGATCGCATCTGAGTGATGAAGTCAGGGTAATAGGCCGGAGCATTATTCTCGATATCGAGATCGAATCCATCGACGATTGCAGTACCGAAAGGTCGAATGGAGGACGATCCACCTCCAAAGTAGTTCCAAAGATCGTTTGCGACTTGGGTAGCCTGTGAGGAGCTTGAGAAACCATAAGAGCCAGCAGCACCTCCAATGGAGAGCAGTATTTTCTTTCCCATGGTTTGACACATCTTGATGTCCTCTGCGATGCGGTCGCACTGCAGCAATGTGGATCCTGAGACTGTCGTGCCCTCACAGGCATTGGCAAAGTTCAGGGAGTATGCTCCGACCCCGAAGGCAGTCAAGAAAGAGATGGGTATGATATCGATGGTTGAATCCTGACAATATGTAGCCAGTGAACCTTGTGAGCCAGCAGAATTTTGTCCCCAGTAAACGACGACGTTGTCAGTTGAAGCAGCATCGAACGCAGTGATCGATTGAACAAGTAGAGATGCGCTCAGTGCAACTGTAGAGAACACCCTCATGACGCCAATGGAAGTGTGAACGCTAACTTGCTGAAATGTGTTTCAAAGAGTGGTGCTGAAGTCGTAAGGATAGATAGAAGAGACCTTCGAAAGTTCTTAGTGGCATGCGAACGCTTTTGAACCATGGGACCCAAAGGATCCTTCGTCATTACTGCTTCCCGCTGTATGCCGTATTCTATGAACGCATCAGGAACAAAGGCGCGTATGGAAAATCCGGGAAAGTCGAGAAGTGGGCTGGTGTACTCCGTGTTTCGGATGTTCTACACTCGTATGCATCTAGACTGCCTTGGCCAAGCAAAGCCCCGAGAAAGGAGGTTTTGAACTTTGTTGTGCTGAATGAGAAGGACTATACTATCGATCATCATGCTTACACTTGATTATACTGTTTCAAACTGTCTTGCTAGCCTCTGTGCTAGGGTCGTGGGCCATGAAACAGTCATGAGATTTGAAAGTCCCATGGGCGAGGATGATCGGAATCAGCAGAAGTGGCTTGCAACACTTACCGGATTGGAACAAACTTCCACCTTCGTGTTCGTGGCCAATCATATTGCGCACGACCTGCCAGGTCCTCGCTTGAGTGCGGAAGTGTGGAGCTCCTCCTGTGTGTCTCTGTGCGATGGAACCGAGGACGGCCAGAATTACCCTGAATGGCAAACATCACATGTGGCAGATATGATGGAGCTCCACGACCCAGTTTGAGTGAGATTTGATTGCATCGTCCAGATTGAGTTTGGCCGGTGAATATGAGTGAGTGAGTGAGCGAGTGAGTGGCAGGAGCTTGGGCCCCACCAAAGAGGCACCCTCAGAGCTTCCCAGCTTGGCGAATCAGATTGCGTCACAACATCACGACCTGATATTCTGTAAAGTCTCTTTCAGGAGACAATGATAAGCACCTCATCCCGACTGTTCTGGTGTGAAGATACTTGCTCTCTATAGTTGGCACATGGAATCACGCGATTACACTTGATATACAACAATATCTCCACTGGCGAGTCTTTAGAGATGAAGTTTGGCAAGAATTTGGAGAACAACAAAGTGCCTGAATTCAGGTATGAAAACGGCATATGGTCTTGACCATCCCTGATTCATCTTAGTCCGCACTACATTGACTACAAAGGACTCAAGAAATTGATCAAGCAATTTCGAAATGCCGAGCCCAGTAGCGACAATTCGGAGCCTCTTGACTTTATGCGCGAACTGGACAGGAGTCTAGCTGATATTGATTCCTTCTACAATGTACGTTGTGCTGATGCCACCAAGCGTTTACATATGCTGGAGAACCGCTATCACATAGGACCAGAGTCTGAACTCTTGCGCCTCGACCTGCCATCTGACGAATGGGAGGAACTGGTTACAGCCATGATGGATCTCAGAGCTTCCCTACAAAAATTACTGGTAAGCGACTCAAACTCGAGATCTATCACGGCTGATTGTTTCAAGTGGTTCGCAGAGGTGAACAAACAAGGCATAATTAAGATTTTGAAGAAGCTGGAGAAGAAGACTGACGTAATCGCGAAGACTGCATATCTGTCGACTCGAGTCAGTTCTGCACCTAGATGTCGAGCTTCAGCTGATTGTTCAGGTCGAGCCCCTTCAGTTCTCAACTCCGACGGGCATTGCAGAGAATCTAAAGATGGTGAATCGGTGGCTCTCGAAGATTGTTCCGGCGGATGTAGCAAACTTATCTGCATCTACGTCACCATCTCTCGACAACATGAGACGTGTTCGCTCAATAGTACATATGGGGATCCTCGAGAGTACCGCAAACACGTTCGAGAAGCTTATACAGGAAGACAAGGGGTCTGAATTGCAGGACTTACTTGTCTCACAGGCCACAACTTCGAACAAAATTTTGGCCAATCTCCTGCAACAAGCCTTGCTGAAGCATTCGTTGACCTCAGCAGGCGTTCTGCTGGCCAGTCTCAAGTCTCTAATGAGTGAAGATGACATCAATGAACGCAATGTCCTGCACAAGCTCTTGATTGTTCAGGGTCGACGGATCTGTACTACCAAAGATGGTCGGCACGGTAGTCCTTTAACTGAGGAGATGTGGATCACTCCAGCATTACCACCACCGCCAGATATCTCTCTCGGCAACCCAGCCATTGACTTTGGCAGTCGTACTCGTGATGATGTGTCCGAGGATGATCCCAGAGCATTGAAATTTCTGCTCGATAACATGACTGAAAGCCTAAGGCCTTTTTTGAATCATCGAGACGCTCAAAGACGACTGCCATTACACTATGCAGCTGAGTATGGCTTGGAGAACTGTGCCCAGGTCATTTGTAGTTACATGTCCCGCTGGGGTTTTCTAAAAAGGACGGAACTGTTGGAAAATCCAAAATTCGGAGATATCAACGGCTATACACCTATACATCTTTGCATCAAGTACAGATATCCGATCACCCTCAATGTACTTCTGCGAGCTCTGAACGATGACAACCACGAGGTCTTCGACATCCGGAAAGTTTCCAACACAGATCCACGGACCATAAATCCACTGTCTCTGGCAGTCGGGTCGCCTGAGATGATCCGCATCCTCATTGATGCTGGTATGGATGTTAATTTTCAGGACAGCCAAGGAGAAACTTGTCTACATGTTGCTGCTCGTAAAGGCGAGGTCACCTCGGTCGCAGAAATCTTGAAGTCTAGTGACCTTCAGAAAGCTAACCTACAACTGGCGGAGAAAGTTTATGGCTGGACACCAGTCTTTGTTGCTGCTGTCGAGGGACACCTGGAGACAGTGGAGCTTCTGGCCAAGGCTTGCAACAACCTCGATCAAGTGGATCTGTCCGGTTGGACTGCAATGGAGCACGCAGCTTTTAGAGGACACATCAAATGTGGCAAGTTGTTGCGCCCAGAATGTCCTCCTGGTCCAAAAAGTACTTTCGATCGGGTATCGCAGAAAAAACTGTTCACAAATTCGACAAGTACAGCAGAAGCACTGGCCAAGGCTGCAGCAACAAAGGTAGAAAAACAACCAGCAGCAGGAATCAAGACTTTCGGCCATAGGTACCTTAAAGACAGATGCATGATTATTGTAACCCTCGGCTCCACGGACTCGAGACGACAGAGTAGTCCTATTCAACTCGATCGAGTGCCTATCGCCGAGGCCGGTACCACGAGGCTGGACACTGCTTTGTCCTTGATCGTTAGTGCGAAAAATGCAGAAGGTGATTCGACCACATTCGACTTGCCCTTAGGTGATAACCCGACCACAGATCCTATGCTCTTTACAGCCAAGGATCCTACAAAGACACAGCTGCTTTTCGATATCGTGCCGACCTATGCAGCCGCCGGTACCAAAACCCTTGGTCGTGCTGTGGCACTACTCAGCAGTATCAAGACCAAAGTTGGCGCACAAAAAGCTTCCTTGTGGGGCGCTGTAACCGTGCCGATAGTAGAGGCTGAGACTCTGGGAGTAATTGGAACCTTGGAGTTTGAATTCAGCATAGTAACACCCTTCAGCCATGCTCAAATGGCCATAGAAAAGGAGTCTACGTACTGGAAATCCCTGATGACCACGAGAGTGATCGGACATCGTGGTCTAGGCAAGAACACCAATGTGCCCGACCGCAGATCTCTTCAGCTCGGTGAGAATACAGTACAATCTTTCGTGGCAGCTGCCAATCTGGGAGCCAGTTACGTCGAGTTCGATGTTCAAATCACGAAGGACTTGGTGCCTGTGATTTATCATGATTTCCTAGTGTCTCAAACAGGTATAGACGCTCCCGTACATGCTTTGACTCTGGACCAATTCATGTCAGCCTCTGGACATTTAGACGAGACAATGAATGGTGCACAATCGGAGCGCATGGATCCGCCAGAAAAGAGGCCCGGTCGATCCCGTAGTATGAGCTCGAAAGAGCTATTTGACAACATGAGTAGGATGAAAAATACTCGGGACTTCAAGATGCATGGTTTCAAGGGCAATCAGCGTGGTCACAGCGTTCAAGACGCCTTCACGACACTTGCAGAAGTGTTCAAAAAGGTGCCTCGAAATGTTGGGTTCAACATCGAGTGCAAATACCCCATGCTTTCAGAAGCAGAAGACGAAGAGATGGACCACACAGCCATCGAAATCAATCAATGGGTCGACACAGTCCTGAAGTGTGTATACGATCATGCTGACGGACGTGACATTATCTTCAGTTCTTTTCATCCGGACATTTGTCTGCTTTTATCCCTCAAACAACCAGCTATACCATGTCTATTCCTGACTGAGGCAGGTACAAGCTACATGTGCGATGTACGCGCGGGCTCACTGCAGGAAGCCATCCGCTTCGCATCTCGTTGGAATCTCCTTGGTCTTGTTGCAGCTTGCGAACCATTTATCTTATGCCCCAGGCTGGTAAGAGTGGTAAAGGAAAGTGGGCTTGTCTGTGTCAGTTATGGAGTCATGAATAATGTGCCAGAACACGTCAATGCTCAAGTCACTGCTGGTGTCGACGCAGTCATCGTTGATTCCGTCTTGGCTATCCGAAAGGGACTAACAACAGAAGGCACCAGTAATTTGTCTGCGCCAATCAATACAGCAGTACCAGGAAGCTCAACTCAGGGGCTCGTCTCTGAAGTGTTCTAATAAAGATTTCCGTTCCGCGGAAGTGCATTATGTCAGCAATCTCTACCGACCAATACCGTTCTTGTTCCATGTTGCAAACCTAGATACCTGGGATCACCTCTTATCTCAGGCTGGAAGTGTGCTTAAGTAGTTCATCGTCGCCAACAAGTTGGTGCTCGAGCACTTGTGAAGGCCCCATGAGCGGAAATTGCATGTTACGACATTCCGAGATCTACTTGACACCATCGATCTGGATGTGCAAAGACATCCGCCGTGGACAGCTGAACTACATCTTACTTACAACGGTTATCATTGATGGTCAGCAAGAACATCAGTCGACTTGTTCTACTGTTCGACGGTGACTTCTCGAGCTCGATTAAGACAAGGTTGTGCCCCTCGGTTGAAGTCTGCGAATAGTCGTCAGTTTCGAAGGATGGCCTCTGGACCATCGGACGAAACTAACAGATACGTTGAAATTCTCCTGCTTCTACCACAGGAGATACGACCTCACATCGAGCATCATCTGAACGCAAGACTATTGGCCCAATTCACGGAGCGACTACTCCGGCGCCAAGCTTGGAGAGCGAACTACATGTATCGCAATATCTCAGATCAATTCTTATTGATGTCTAGTGTAACTGGGGTCGCTCCAGCACAATCGAGCTCGTTTGTGTTTTCACAGAGTAGAGGCTCTGGATGTTACATTCATTTGCATGTGCGTTACCGCAGATTTCTCTCGCCCGTATTCACAGCTCGTTATATCCTTGATTTGGAGCGAGAGCAAAATCCCCACAACATAAGTGGTAGGAGGCCTGAGATAGTCTTGCAAGAATCGCACGTCAAGCGGATGCTTAGACTATGGCTTGCGGGAAAAATACCCTGGAAACTCGACTGTGCTACTAGAGCGCAATTGCTCAGAGAGTGGGCCTACAAATGTTCAAGAGAATTCTCTAGAGCGGATTACAATCGACGCGCGGGCAACAGAACGTTTCCTCCCAAGCGGGCGGATGTCGGTCGTGTCCAACACTTCGAGTCGGACCAAGACTCGCAGGCTGATGTGGACTTTCCAGTCAGATGCATCGTCTGGCAGAGCATCTCTTGCTTATCTTACAATGGCGGCAGTGGTCAAGAACTAAAGATGTCCTACCGAGACTTTTTCATCACAGAGGTCGCTGATGCAAGACACCATTACGAGCAGCACTATCTATTCATAGGCGCAGATAATCACTTACATGACGCTCGAGGCATCGTTGTGTTGTGGGGGTTTCAGCCTCGACCTCGATAATTTCTGTAGTGTTCATCATCATGCGACAGTAGGAATATGATCAAGTCTAAAGACGTCACAAGCTAGAAGGACAAGTATGCCCTGGAATTCGTGTACAAATAAATTACATCATCTATCTATTGCTATGGCTGTTGCCGATACTCTGTGCAAGAGTAATATGTGCTACAAAGTGATACACTTCAATACATGAATAAATCGGTACAGAGTGGATACGACTACAGGTACTATCCATACTCATGCATCGAAGAATCGCTTCAAGATTCCTGCTTCCCCAATACCCTTGAGGACATCCATCTCAGTGACTCCCAGGACGAACTTGTCTTCCATGATTTTGCTCCTTTTGCTGGGTGATCGAGCGACTCCTTGTTTACTTCTCGTCGGGTGCGCCAAGACACTATTGTCCAACATACTCGCTACAATGGTGGCAAACTCCGTCCTCGGTAGAGGGGAGAGCATTTTATCTCGTTTGCAGAGGGCGTAGTATGCGTCAAAGGTACTCGACAGAGTCTGGGTCTTGCGCACGACAATGGTGCACAAGACTGCCTTTTCGTGAATCGAGAGGTTGGCGACGAGCGAGGCACCAGTGACACCACCGAGTGCTTGGGTGGCTACTTTCGATATATGTCTGATTGTGACTGGCGCGAGTCTCGGACTTGCTGAGTTGGTAGAGATGGGGGATAGTGCTGATCGATACTCTGATTCCACAATCTCGATTGATTTTCGCAGAATGTCTAGTGCTTTCCTGATGTCGCCCGTGGCATTTGCGACCTTGCGACCCAAAAAGTCGAGGGCACTCTTCTCGACTAGACTAGCTGTGCCGGTGGGTAGAACAATTTCCGACACTCGGGAGGACAAGATTTGTGTAATTTCCATAGGTGTGTACGGCTTGAACCGTAAGACTATGGGCTCAATGCCAGTGCGCCTGAGGTGTGGCAACATAGAGTCTGTCAACTTCAATGCGTTGGCGATGCCGATGATTTTGATCTGCGAGGAGACGCCAAACTCAAACAATGAGTACATGATCTTACAGTCACTCGAGCTCAAGTAGTCAATCTCGTCCAAGACCAGCATCAACCGATGGCCTTGATCCTCGGAGTGTTCCAAGTAGTCGCGAAAGTTCGTGATTGTCTTGCCTTCTTGGCCAAGCTCAGTCAGGATTTGTTCGTATATCAGATCTGGCTTTTTCAAAGAGACACAATTTATGGTGATGACGCGGTAGCTCGGATCCGTTTCGCCCAAAGTTTGTGTGAATTGAGACATGGTAGCTGACTTGCCAGTGCCTGGCGGTCCACAGATGTACAGTATCCCATCACTGCTCTCCACAAAACTTTGAACCTCCTTTAACTCCTTTTCACGACCGACTATTCCTGCAGCGGCACTCCTTCTGAGCACAGATTTAACCGGCGAGTATGGAGACATCCCAGATGATGTTGTTGAGGCACCTGAAGAGCATGAAGCACTCCGACTGTGACTATGTGGAGAGTTTTCTGGGGTCTGCAATTGTATGATTCGTCTTTTCGTAGGTGTCTTAGGCTCCGGACAGACAGTGCGCGAACGCTTGCCAAGTATAGATGCCATGATTGGGGCTCGTCGAGGAAGTGTTGACTCAAAGAACACAAGTTACTGGTATCACTTCGAGATTTACTTAGCTCTGGAGTCGCAAGAAATATGGAGAGAAGCACTAGCTGAAGCTGAATTGCATGAGTTGATAACAGAGTCTATCTATGCACACCTAAAACTCATGGACGCGAGACACGTCAAGTGATTCGAAGAACAGATGACGCGACGCGCAGCAATTGCGAAAGACGCGTTCGCGTTTGTGCAAGATGGAGCTCCCCTCGGGTAAGACTCTCGTATTTGCAAACGAGTGTTTTAGATACATCCGAATCTTTGCCGAGGTCATTTCCCTCAGTGTCCCTCAAGAGTCTTTTGTGTTTGTAGCAGCAACAACTGTGAGTCTGACAACCATGGCCACGCAAAACTCTCCATCCACTGCCTAGACGTGGTTAGTCTATTTGAATAGGAAGACAGTCACTATAGAGGGCGTTATGTACAATACCTCATGGTTTTAAAAAATACTTGTATTCAGTTGTAGAAACCATTGCGGAGGTTTTCACACAAGAAGCACTGTCTGCATGTCTCGTCCATTCACCAGCTCTTTAGCCAAGTCACTTTACTCGAGTCCTCGACAAAAATCAACCACAACAGCCTCAACTCCCGAACATGGAAAGTCAAGTCTCTCGACTCCAGTAGCTCGTTACCCTTCTCCCTTGCCAACAACTCCTTTAACGCTCGAACAGACACCAACTGGTAGATGGTCTCATCCAGCTGTAGAAAAGGTCTCACTACTACAATCCAGAAGGGCTCCTAATGACACAACCCTGCGTCGCATCTTCTATAACATCGGTGCGATCGTCGTCCTTTACAAAGTCCTTCCATACATTTATCCTTTGATTCATGGGCAAGGTTCAACAGTAACCAAATATGCAAATTGGACCATTTACGCTATCTACACTCTTCTAACTTACAATATCGTTGAGAACATGAGGAAATTCTGGTGGAAGAGTACCTATGATGATCCGAATCTGACCGCAAAGCAAAGAAATCTGCTCAATCTTCCCGCTTCACCCGTGGTCGCACAACCCGGCAAATCGCCAGCAGCAATTACCCCACCAAGATACCCAAAGACGTTCACTCCTTCGCCATCTTCCCAGTCTCCTCTCTCTGGTCGACGGAATTCATATAGTGCGTACTCGCCCTCGAATGCCGGCTCTACTCAATTAGGTCGTAGCAGTCCACTACAGCTGGCAGCTTCTACCAACAGAAGTGTGTCCATGTTGTCAAATGCAGCCCCACAGTCTGTCAACGCACTGAACAATTCCCTGTTGGCCAGCCATGGACCGAGTTCATCACAAAGCACTGACTTTCAAGGCAGCTCACGTTGGAAGTACACCCAGACTGTTGGAAAAACACAAGCTTAGCAAGAAACATGCACAAACGTCACACAGTTTTGCCAAGTCTCCTAGTCAGAGTGTGTTGATGGGGGGAAAGGCGGTCGCGGCTGTGCGACCTCGCATCTTGCTTGCTGTTGGGGTCGAGGCTTTGATGAAGAAGCTGAAGGAAGATTCGCGTGCATGGAAGCGTTGATGACGAGTTGTTCAATGTGCAGCAACGCCAAACTCCAACCTCACAACAACTTTGCATCACGTAGGCGCCAAGACTCAAGATCCGAAGTTCGGCCGAAAAGATCAGCCGCACCAGCAATTTTGCCAAGACTTCCTCAGTCGCTACATAAGGCAACCGCCCTTCCCTCCATTTCAGAACTCATCTCCCTGCCCGCTCCTGGATCACACAGACATGACTGACACTAAGGAGTTTCCAGAGGACCTCAAGAGCAGCTTGCCGACTCACAATGGCGAAGCTTCTGCCGCGCCAGCACCAAAGTTCAGCAAAACCAAGAAATTTGCCGGTGTTGCAGCAGCTTGTTATCTAGCCGGCACGGCCTTCTCTTATGCTCCACCATTGTCGAGCTTCAACTTTATGAATCACGGACATGGGCACCACGGACCTCACAGACATCACCATGGGCCGCCTCATGACCCGCTCGAGGGGCCATTTTACCGCCCTGATCAGCTTGTCAGATCCGACATCGCCGAGGACCGTGTCGGAGTCCCTCTTTTGTTACAGATCGAAGTCATTGACAAAAAGACTACATTACCAATTGACAACATTGCAGTCGACCTGTGGCAAGCCGATGCATCTGGACAGTATTCTGGCTCAAGAGTTTGTGGTGGACGTAAGCATAGAGGTACCCCTGGCGCAGACAGTGCACATGAACAGAACCACCCTGCTTCAGCTTCTGTTACTGGCATTGAGGACGAGCGATCACACTTGGCCGGTCCAATCGAGGACGAGCACGAGAGTGGTGAAATGACGCACGAGGACGAATTTGACCACCACGGCCCTCCTCCTCCTCACCATGGTGATCACAGAGGACCACCCCCGAAGAAAGGTAAAGGACATCACGGACCACCACCTCCGCCGGGACATGGAGGACACCATGGACCTCCTCCTCCTCCTCCTCCTCATGGAGGTCATCGTGGGCCTCCTAAGGACGGTAAAGGTCATTGTGGACCACCACCTCCACCTCACCATGGCGGTCCTCACGGTCCTCCTCCAAAGGATGGAAAAGGTCATCATGGACCACCACCTCCACCAGGACATGGAGGTCATCGGGGTCCTCCGCCAAAGGACGGTAAAGGACATCATGGACCACCTCCACCACCACACCATGGTGGTCCTCCTCCAAAGAAGGGCAAGAAGCACAATGGCACTGAGGCAATCGACTCACCGCACCCTGGAAAGGATGAACACAAGGCGACTTGGTTGCGAGGCGTTCAACAAACTGCGGATGACGGTACAGTCATATTCTCCACCATCTTTCCAGCTCCAGATCGTCATCGCCCGGCCCACATCCACTATAAGCTCCATGCACCAGTTGAGGAGACCTTCAGTGGACGCTTCCACAACATGGACACCCACGAGTTGACCACTGGCCAGCTCTTCTTCGATGATGCTCTTGTGGCAAAGATTCTCAAGCTTGCAGAATACAACAATGCGGCTGAGCAGACCGAGCTACAGGACGACTTCATCTATGACGGTGAGAACCTTGTCACTGATATTGCATACGTGAACGAAGACTCTATCGAGTCTGGAATTAAGGCCAAGGTCACACTGAAAATTGATGTATCCGAGTATGTCAAGGATGACTTTACGGACTCCGATTCTGAATCCGAGTTGGCTCCATAGACTGGCACGCTGGACAGCATGCTGAACAACAACGATGGAAGTGATGATGAGCGGATGGAGAAGGGCGGATGCGCAAGGTACAGAAGTCATGATTGTAACAGTGTTTTTTACGTATTCGGTTTGTCATGTTTAGGGTACGGTAGAAATGGTAGAACTTTAATCATCTCGATAGTCATGCTGTGCAGTTTGTTAAGACCGTATCATATTCAGTCTGAATGTCTATGAAGATCTGCCCCTGCTATTGTCTGCCACTCTTCTACTTTAGCAAAGACGAAAGAATGGCACAAAAAAGCAGAGGGAGAAGTAGCCCAAATGAGCAAAAATATTCCAAAGATTTTGAAAGGACGAGTGAAGAGTGCAGATGAGATCATCAGACAAGCCGAAGCTTTGATCCTAACCATACGAAAGGTCCATCAGAACTACCGACACTCTCACCATCCAATCGACGCTAACCTCTCCCACATCGCCATGCATTGGCGACGGGAAGGACCGTCTGAATCACGGCCGGGATTCGTATGTGATGCAATCCGACATGAAGTACTTTGTTTCATCTAATCGCCTACACGCACGCGATAAAGACAGCGAACAAACGTACCAAAAAAATCGCTTGGTGTGGGTGGCCGCACTATCGCCTAAACAAACAGTGGTGGGCCTATCGTCACATGCGCCACGGAACACATTCTCAGAGACACGCAGCGTTCCGGAACGTCATTGGAAAGGGAAGGGGTGGTCGAGTCGAGTTGGCGTGTGTCGCAGAAGTCTCGATACCGTCGTCCCTTGACCTGGTTCCCAGGGGATGAGGTTCCGTCGAGCTGACTTGGCGACACACCCGGACCCTCGTGCGTGACTTTCTGATGACGCTCTACGGTGCGTGTCTGATGCCCTTACTTCTAGACCGCCTCGGTAGACTAGGGGCGAGAAAGAGAAGAATCGAGACGCGACGATTGATGATCTTAGGGTTAAGTTAGGAGCAGACTCTGTCGCGACACTCGACTACAACCTATATGCGCGAAGCAAGGATGGGAGGAAGGAACTTGTTGAGTCGCTCCATTACTGCAGGGCCGTCATGCGTGTATAACGAGAAGCTCTGTCAAGGAAAAATCGAGAGGATTATTTATGGTGAGTTGGTGCAGTGGGTCGCGATCAAATTTGTTGCACACGTAGAGTGGAGGTGCAATTCTGATAAGATCAGTGGATTTTGGCATAAATTGTTCATGATTCACCAAAGTGTACAGATTTATTCACAAAGTCACGTCTATCCTATGCTATGCTATCGCTCCGATTGTACCAACGACTGGTGCTCTCCATACTCACTTTCGTCGCTGCCAGAGTCGTCTGTTTCCTCGCCCGACTCGTCCTCAGACCCGTTTTCTACGTCTTCGTCTTCGTCCTCCTTCGACGAGCTTTCCTCATCCTCATCCTCCTCCTCCTCCTCCTCCTCTTCATCATCATCATCATCATCATCATCATCATCATCAGCCTCCTCATCCTCGCTAGATGTCGCGTAGAAGTCGTCTAAGGATGAGATTCCTGTCAATTTTGACTTGGGCCTCGTGATCTGTCTCTCTGAACCCAACAGCACAGGTGTCACTGGCCTGGACGAAGCCACTGCGCTACTTTGGCTATTGTTGCGCAACACAGGTGCTTTTGGAGCCACATTGCGTTCTGCAGCCCCAATGACTGTCATTGACCATGGCGGTAAGTCTTGATAATCCTTCAAAGCTCTCCCGAACAAGAGCGAGGACGATCCGAGGGCATACTTCTCCTTGCCTGACGAGGGTGAGACGAAATTAGGCAGTGGTTTAGTAGCAAATAAAAGCTGCTTGGTCAAGATCCAATTCGGACTTGATGCCAAGATTTTGTATGTCCTTAAGCGATCACGCAAATCGTATGAAGTATCATATCTAGCGAGGTATGCAAGATGCGCATATAGTTTCGGAATGACGGACTCTGTTTCTGGCAAAGCGCTCGATGCTGATGCTTGTGGATCTGTGTCGATGTTCTCCTTTACAGCATTGTGACCATTTTCTGTCATCGACGTGCCTTCGATTTCGCTTTCTGCGTGAGCCACATCCGCCTCTTTAATAGCTGTGTTGAGTTCGTCTACATCAATTTCGTTGATTTGTTGGCAGTGCAACACATACATCTTGACTCCGAGTGTCAAGATCTGAATTCTGACCTCTTCTTTCTCATCGGCGAAGTGTTTGACACCAAGACGAAGGACATCAGGAGCAACTCGTCCGAGATGTTGTAGATTCTCGGACACAAGCCAGTATATACTGGCTCGAGCTGACGTGGCAACAATACTATCTAATGTCTTTGCAAGAATTTTTATTGTCTTTATGTGACCGGCCGGATCAAGCTGTACCAGTTGTCGGATAGCTATAACTGATTCGCCGATGAGAGAGGACGACTCGGATCTCAGATGTCCAAGAAGAATGTCCAAACACTGCTGACCAAGCTCTGGCACATGCTGAGCACACTTGCAAATCGCTTGCACGGCCGCAGTCGAGAATGCCTCATCTGTTGTGTCTGCAGCATATTGAGACAATTCTGACAACAAAAGCTTCGAATTATCCCACGTAATGATCAGTGTAATGATTTCCAACTTCAGCCTCCAAACATAATCTGGTTCCGTAGGATAGACTAGGAAGTACTCTGAGGATCCTTCCCAGATTGTGGAATCTGATAATGCCAATGCGACGATATTCGTCAATGCAATGTACCGGATGTCAGAGTCGTTGCGGAGGAGGGCTAGTAAAGGAGAGACGACCTTTTGAGAATCTGTCGCAGTGCCCAGGCTACCCAAAATACGACAAGCAGCGATGACTACTGCACTGCTTCTCGAAAGCAAGAGCAAGGATACCTCTTTTAGTAACAATGATAGATCTTGTTGAACATTGTGGGGTGGGCCCGCTGAATCGTAAAAGCCCTGCTCGGCAGATGCTTCTCGATTTGCCTGTGGGTCTGTGAAACAAGCTCGCGCATATCGTTCCAGAATTTTCAGCACACTGACTTGACCGAATTCGTCCATTTGTCCTAGGTATTCGCAGATTCGACGATAAACAGGATGCAACATAGCTACTTGGTTGGGGCATATTGCATCACACGTTTCCACTGCTGAAGACAGCACGGATGGGTTACTGTCTGCTAGGAGAACTTTCAAGCAGTCGACGAGTTGTGTGTGTAGACTGGGATCCAGAGCATCAGTCTTAGTGATGGCCATTGCAGCCGTTTTGCGCACATAAAAGGACGAATCTGTCATGCACTTCTTTATTGACAAGAGAACTATGCCGCTGATGGACACCACCCTGATGCTTGAAATTACCCGCAGAGCTAGTGCACGAACAATTTGATTCTGATCCGAAAGTGCTTTTTGAATGGTGTTGATGGACAGAAGGGCCAAATCAGGCTGAGATTCAGCATACCGCGTGATGTAGATATAGACGAGCTTACGAAGCTCTAGATTCGGACTTGCGACATTCTTGACTACACTGGCAAAGTGTGAGGACATGTCTACTCCCTTCGCAGATATTGCAATTGTGCGACGCATGCCGTCGATCTTCTCTCTGTCAGTCCTTCCCTCGAGCAATTTACCGACGTCGGCGGCTCTTGTTTCGTCCGCATATCGTGCGCCTACGGATTGAGCAGCCTCAAGTGTTAAGTCTCGAGCTTGATCTGCGATGCTCTGGACCTTTGAAGCCCATTGCATTGCACGAGAACTAATCATGTCCGCTGACATTGTAGCTCACAGCTACTCTCGAAAAGTGGTGCGTCGGACTTTGCTGACTCCACAGCCGAAGAGTACGAAATCCGTTGTTGAATGTTTCCTAGTATTTTCAAGAGACTCCCTTCGTCATATCACCCGATAGCATGGCTCATGACACAAGTAGCTGTCAACTACGTAGAAATTGGTTACTTCCACATTTGACTGAGTCGCTTCAGATGAATGGCTCCACCGTGTGTCGGAGGTTCCGTGACCGCTGATGCACCTTTGACTTGATCAACTTGATCAACTCCTGCGATCAGTCGAGATTCGTGTGTTACGATACGCGAGCGAGCAGTCGTCCTTGTCAGGCTGCTATAGATAACAAGGACAGAGTGCACCCGCACTGATGTCGTGCATAGTTTGACGAGAATTGGGGGATGAAGATAGCATTTGTTCACCCTGATTTGGGTATCGGAGGTGCTGAAAGACTTGTGATTGATGCCGCGGTCGGGCTACAGAACCTCGGCCATGATGTCGTCGTTTATACTTCATTTAGGAACACAAAGCATTGTTTTGACGAAGCTCGCGATGGCACCTTGGAGGTCAGAGTCCGAGGAGACACGGTGTTCCCTTCAAGCCTTGGAGGACGCTTCTCAATATTGTGTGCTATGCTTCGACAAATACATCTCTCCATCACATTAATCAGAGATGCTGACCACTACGATGCAATTTTTATGGATCAGCTGTCGGTCTCCATTCCAGTGTTGAAATTTTTCTTTCAAGCTACACCGATCTTGTTCTATTGTCACTTTCCGGACAAACTCTTATCACAAAGGACAAGCGCTATCAAGGAACTTTATAGAGTACCATTTGACTTTCTGGAAGGCTGGACTACTGGCCAGGCAGACACGATAGTGGTTAACAGCCACTTCACGGCATCTGTGTTCAAGAAGGCATTTCCAAGGATACAAATTGTGCCGAAAGTTGTGTATCCATGCGTTGACGTCAAGCAGCAATTTGCAAGAGCTCACGTACAGTCTGATCGCAAGATTGTACTGTCCATCAATCGTTTCGAGAGGAAGAAGAACATTCAACTGGCACTCCGTGCATTCTCGCACCTCAGATCCCATCCGGACTTTTCAGAAACGGTACTTGTACTTGCAGGAGGCTACGATCAGCGCGTTGCAGAAAATGTCACCTATCATGCAGAGTTGCAACAAGTATGCTCGGAGCAGGGCTTGAGGCATGACACGATAAAAGCGCCATACAACCTTCCACTGAAGTTCGAGAGGGCCGTCAACGTCTATTTTCTACTCTCTATACCGGCAGAACTCAAATCCTCACTTCTAGCTAGTAGTACACTGCTTACCTATACGCCTGAGAACGAACATTTTGGCATTGTGCCGATTGAAGCAAGTCTAGCTGGTCTACCTGTGCTAGCACAAGATAGTGGAGGTCCATTAGAATCTGTCGAAGATGGCGTGACAGGCTACTCTCGACCGTCTGATCACAAGCAGTGGGCTACTGTTATTGAAGATGTGCTCTTCCACATGTCGGATGACGACAGACAGAAACTTGGGCAGGCGGGCCGAAAAAAGGTGATTGAAAAGTTTAGTCAGGAGACCATGTCTCGTTCACTCAACGACGAATTCGAGACACTGAGGAAACGACCAAAAACTGCAGCAAACATATATGCTATGGCAATATTAGCGCTATTCGTATTCAGTCTCTGGCGATGGGCACTGCGGCCGCTTGCAATACTGGGCTGGCACAGGATCGTACAAGGATGACGAGATGAGTTTAGAACACATGATGAAGACTTGCAGTCATTTAGCGTTAGGCAGTTTGCATACCTTTCAAGGCAGAATTGCAGAATTGGTCCGGAGTGAATCATGACAATTGCTTCTTGCACTGTGAAGACTCATCCGCTGATCACTTCCATTCAATTCCTGATCAGTCATCTCAACCACTCGGTGGCTGAACAGTGGTGGCGCACGACTCCATACTCGAGTCCTCGTCCCGCAGAGATTACCATCACATATATCCTGCTCTGGCAGACATCATATTCGCTTGTGTTGGCACTAACGACATTTCAGAACGACCATCTCCATCAATTCCGAACCTTCACACCACCTTGTATCTAAGAAATGAATTTTCTCGCACGATCCGCCAAACGCTTTCAACAACAAGCCGCTCAAATTCTTGATGCAAATCCTACTCCATCAGCTAACGCACCACTATCCCTCTTCAAATTCCCCGAAGATTGCAACAAAATGATTGTGGGATCGGACGCAGACTACAAATCAACATCCACGTCCACGGTCTCCTGCACGGCCCACACCCAGGACGGCGAATCGTTCCTTCGCTTCTCAGGCAAGACGGCTGGAGACGGGTACGCCGCCATGCGCTCTAAAGTCGAAGCCTCCTCCTTCTACGGCGTCCCGACCATCGACGTATCACCATACAAATTCCTGAGTCTGAGGGTACGCGGCGACGCGAGACGATACTTTATCAATCTACAGACGGAATCATATCTCGAGACGGACCTCTACCAGCACCGTGTCTTTTTGACATCACAAGGCACGGGCGCGTGGGAAAACGTCACGTTGAAGTGGAACGACTTTACGTTGACCAATAATGGACAGATTCAGGAGAAGCAGGTGGCCATGGACAAGTATCGGCTCAAGACGGTCGGCATCTCGGTCCTCGATCGTTTGCCCGGAAAGTTTGAGCTCGACGTCCAATGGATCCGTGCGGAAAATGATGCGACGTCGAGTAACGAGAATATGAATGACGTGAATAACCTTTAGGATTGAAGACGAAGAAGAAGAAGAAGAAGAAGAAGAACAATATGTAAATGCCATTAATGAATACATGAAATATACGAATACACCATTTTGAAAAAAAGTAAGATGCGTTTTTAGAGACCAATTGAGCTCTTTGTGCCTCGTTGGTTGATCAGATCGCTCATGGAAATCTTGACATCGCCGAGCCATATTTCAACGAGGTACTCGTACCATACCTTCCGACCATCCGTTTCCCGCCAAAAGTGAACCTCCACGGAAGAGTCGGCAGGCACAAACAGTGGTTTGGTGAGTGGGAAGAAGATGGGGAACCAAGAGACCATGTCGGGAGACTTGATGTCGATTGTGTCTGGTACCGTAGATAGTTCCACATCGGCATAGAGGATACTTTCAAAGTACCCTGCTACACCATGACACACACCCTTTGATTCGCAGTGGAATGTCGCACGCCCGTATCTCTTGTTTCTCAATTGACGATCTTCTGGGGACCCTGATTGATCGCATGGATGATGAAAGTGCCAGAGTGGCTCGAAGGTGGGTGATAGTAGACTACACTGACTCAGAAGTACCACGTACGGCGTTTCTCTCGCTTCCGCTGAGCTAGTCCTCAGTCCTTGGTAAATTTTGGGCGTCATGAGTGGGGAGATGAACGGTGTGTAGCGGCTCGGTATCGAAACACCTGAAGCAGGATTCAGAACGTGTTGAACGCCGTCAAGACACTCTGGCGATAATTCATTGTCGCCAAAAGAGCCCAACAGCTCAGAAACCAGGATGTCCACATACTCCTCCGGCTGCCAATGTCTCATGTCGGTCTCGACCAGCGTCACTTTGCCCTTCCACTCATTTGCCATTCGCCTGCGCAGACCTTGGACGGCATGTGGATTCTTCTCAATCGCAAATAGTACAATTGGAGTGTCCGAGTCGTCTGCTGCACGTAAGCAGCAATCCACCAGCGGACCTCTGCCAACACCAACAACAGCTACGAAAGTCTTCTGACCGCGAGGTCGATCCGTGAGAGCGTGAAAGATTGCTTTCTCATACTGTGCATACTTGACTGGGTCACGCTCAAACACTTCATAGGTCGAGCTCGACAAGTTATCCTGAAGTGGCTGTAGAGGTTGCTGCAAGAAGTCCTGGTATCCTGGCGCAACAGTCTCGGCCACAGATGGCGGAGGGGCATTTTTGAGGATGTACCTCATATACTGCAAGTAAGCATCGTCACCGCCCAGTCGCTGATGCTTGTCTATGTCCTGCAAGACTATCGTAGGACCAAACTTGCAAGCTGCTTGAACGTATGCCTGGTGTGCCTTTGGCAAGACTGGATAACCCTTATTGTTGACGAGGAAGACTGAGGCGGAGAGAAAGAGTTGGCGGACATCCTCGCTAAGCCAGCGAGACTGTGTGTCCAGTGAAGGTAATCGTGCTGGAATCTCGAGAGCCACATGCAGTCTTGGAGAATACTCGCAAACAGACCTGATTGTGTCCCAAATCTCCCATGTTGCTAGTGTGTGATCATCGTTTTCAGACACCTCTCCAATGAGTGGTGTTGGACAGAGGGGTAGCAGGATGCTCAATTCGAGATAAGGATGGGTTTTAAGGATTGGGGCAATTGATTGAGCATACACTAGAGCATGCTGCTGGATTATTGGTCCTCGAATGACTACCGAGTTGATCGACTGATACTGTGTCCAACCAATGTCAAGTTCGAACTTTGTGACTGAATCTTGTCGAATGAGAGAATCGATAGAGTGTAGGTCGTCCACCTGAACAATTGCAAGGCCTGGGGCATCGATCTCTGACTCGTGTGATACTTCGAGCGCGTTGAAAGCATAGCCTCTAGACAGCAAGGACTCGAGATGGTCGGTGGAGACGACCCCAATATCTGACATCTTCGTCAAGTCCATCTCTTTCTATCTCTGTAGCTGCGCACACTCACTCTGCCTGCGATGAACGGAGCTTGCAGTAGCAGCTGGGCTGTTTTGGTTGTTTTCATGGGAGAACTCCAAATCTCTGGGAAGACGCAGATCAAGGCGCAAAGCCAAATTCAATTTGAGCGGCACATATTTCCAAGAAAAGCTGAATGATGCACTTTCTCGATCAGATGGGAATAACCTGCACTTCAGTCATCTTGTGTCTTGCTTCCATCTCAGTATTCGAGATTGACAGGCCTCATCCCAGACCTAGCACAATCAACATTCTCGAATTCCTTCATTCTGGTGTCTGGTCACAGCTCGTGCGCTACAGCTTTGTAGATGAGCTTCGAATTTCCTCCCATACATTCTTTTCCGCCCTTCTTTACACGACAACCAAATATCGAGACATTCAACTCGCAGAAGCAACAATGGGCTGCAATTATAATAGAGTACTACAGGTACAACAAGTTGTTTCAATTAGGGCTAAATGCAGAAACAGTCAGCGGTGCCCTATTCACCAATAAGTCCATCAACAGGAGTCTGAAGCTCGACACTTTGACAGAGATCATCGAGTACATGGTAACACAAAATCAAGCAGAGTGGTTGACGAAGAAGAAGGGAGATGTCCTGATATATTGGCGCAGACCCGAAGATTGGGCCCAAGCACTCATCAAGTACATTGACGACACTGGACAGAACGGATCGATTCTGACCATGTATGAATTGACTGAGGCAGAAGAAGCTGAGCGTTCCGAGTTTTACAAAATGGACAAGATCATGCTTCGAAAAGTAGTGGATGTCCTTTCCAAGCGAGGGAAGGCAGTCATCATGAAAGGCAGTGATGGAGAAGAGCAAGGAATAAAGTTCACGTAAGCATAAACTGGATACTGGTAACATTGGTTTCGGCTCAGACTTGCGATCTAAAGGCTGAAGGTGCGGATACTAAGTTATCGCTCTCGCGATGGCGCTTCCTTGTCTCGACCATGAGACTACTCGACTGGCTGCCGATATTCCTCTTTAACCACTTGTGTGGTAGGACGTTAAAGATGGTCCATGCTTTGCTCCCATTGTGAAGATGGGAGCACAAGCACTGCAG
Organism: Taphrina wiesneri; assembly: GCA_005281515.1. NCBI lineage: Eukaryota > Fungi > Ascomycota > Taphrinomycetes > Taphrinales > Taphrinaceae > Taphrina > Taphrina wiesneri. The sequence continues at coordinate 157,025 of RHGK01000017.1, forward strand.
CCCAGGAGAGCCAGACAGACCCTTTTCTCGATGAGACCGCGGGTTATGGCCAAGGATCCTGAGTCGAGCTTGCCCGGCTCACTTGTCTGCCTCTAATCTCCTCAAGAGATATTCAATCTCAACTTCTTTAGTCAATGGAATGACGAAATTTTTGTACATTGAAACCACTGTCTTCACATCCACTTTACCCTGGCTGGACGCATGTGCCGGACCTTCGACATCCAGCGGGTCTTTACCGTAGTTGATAGCCTTCTTCTCCAGTCGCGCAAGTACTTGTTTTTCCACAGCATCATTCGTTATACCTTTCATTAATCCATCAATATCTCGCTCCTGTATCATTTTCGTGTATTTTGGCACATCTGAGTGGAACTTCACTTCAGCAACGAACTTACCAAAGTGTATACGCCTTGACAGAGCTTGTAAGCATTCTACGTCACAGACTGCGGCAGAACCATAGTTCTCCTTTTTCTCCCCCAAGTCCTGGTGGTGTGAAGTCAAAAGTTTCGGCAATATGTCGTTTATGTAGAAGTCTTTGATCTTGTCGTTGACGTTCACTCCATCGGCGCGGATCAGTGGAGGGTACTCGAGAGCTTCGATGATTGGATCGGGCAAATTCTTGCTGAAAGCATATTCATCAGGACTCTGATACCTCCTGACAAGTGCATGTGCATGCTCGCTCTTCTCCAGCACGAAATCCAAGAAACTGCCATCATAATCGGGTATCGGTATGGCGCCTGGCGTGTATATTGACTTGTTGAGCGGAAACTGGCAACGCTGGTCAATGTCAGAGCTCGCAGGAGACGGATTGCAACTTAGTGTCAGACCTCAATTAGTTTGAAGATGATCGTGTCTTCTTGACGAATAAGGGCATATCTGATGTTCGCCAGATCCAATGGCTTAGCAGCTAAAAGATCCATCGAGGTCAGGACCATGTCAATTGACAAATCTTAACTTGAGAACGGTCCGTCAAGAGTTGGTGTCCAGCAGAGGGAGGCTGCCAAGGTTGGCCAAATAGTGCGGTATGGAGTGAGCTACAGAGTCCAATGTTCGCGGATAACCCGAGTTGTGGGAGTGTTTCTGAAGCAGAAGCGAATTTGAATGATCTGACTTGTGAATGATCAGATCTTTCAGCAAGTTACAGCAACCTTCTCTGTAGAGTTCTTTGAGTCGTGAGGGAGCCAAGTGTTGGTGCAACCAATCTTATTACTCACAATTGAAATACTTCCAGAAATTTCAGTAGTGTAGAAGAACTAGTGCGCAAGTGGAACAGCACATGTCCAGATGAGTACAGGAATACACGCTTACCGTAACATTATCCGCTCGGCGGGTGTTGCATTCAAGGGTACGTCAGGTCCCCTCTGCACCCGGCGATCATATTCTTACTTGCTAGGTGATACGGCCACCCTTCTGGCAGCTCGCAAGGAGATCCGCCACAACTTTGAGGCTAGCAGAGAGTTGACAGACGGCGAGCAGGCAACCAAGATACAGCATGCACAAGAAGTAGCAAAAGTGCTTCGTAGAAACGTTGTACAGGGCAAGCTTGATGAGACGAAAGAGGATACCTATGACTTGCGCATACACAAGGACATTGAGCTTGGTGACAATGAGACAATCAAGCAAAAGAAGAGTCAAGCAGCTGCAACAGGACAAGCAAGCAAATGCTGTTCTTCATGATTAATGTTGAACAACATCTGCGGTGTTCTTGATCCACTTTGTACATAAGATGCATAGCATAGCGGATGTCTTTAGCACCACGCTTCCCATCTCACTAAATAGTCCTTGTTTCGAGTGCAATGTTGTACAGACTTTGTACGCATGTAGACAACTTGCGATGTCCTCCGAGCCAATTCCTGATTTGTGGCGGATCCGATCAGCTGAGTTTCCATCCATTCCGGAACATACTTCAATTGCAATTGCGAATATAAACCTGCAGGACATTTTCAAAGGCCTCTCGCGAATGAGACATTCAAGAGTCAGTGCCAAAATATAACCCTGAGGATTCCTGTGACACTGCATAAGTTCTAACCATTGTTTCGACTTTTTCTTTTCATGTCTAAATCTTTACGAATAGCCGTTCAAGGCTGCTGTCACGGAGAGCTCAACACAGTCTACGCAGCTATAGCGGCAGCAGAGAAAGAGCACAACTACAAAGTTGATTTATTAATCGTTGGCGGTGACTTTCAAAGTGTTCGCAATCTAGCTGACTTGTCATGTATGGCAGTTCCGCCCAAATTCAGGCGTCTTGGGGACTTTGCAGACTACTACGCAGGCAAAAAGATGGCACCTGTCTTGACTATCTTTGTAGGAGGAAACCATGAAGCTTCTAATTACCTTCAAGAACTCTTCTATGGCGGCTGGGTGGCTCCCAACATTTACTACCTCGGTGCTGCAAACGTGATCAATTTTGGAGGTTTGCGTATAGGTGGAATTTCCGGCATATGGAGTAAATATGACTACATACGAGGCCATATGGAAATGGTGCCCTATGATAAGAACACTTTGAGAAGTGTCTATCATGTGCGTCAATTTGAGGTCAAAAAACTGCTTAGAATGAGTGAAGAGGATGATAGGTGTGACATCTTCCTAAGCCATGACTGGCCTCGCGGGATTGAGCAGCATGGGAACACACAAAAGTTATTAAAGGCCAAGCCTTTCTTCCGGGAAGAAGTTGCTAGGAATGACCTGGGGTCACCAGCCAATGAAGAACTGTTGTATTCTCTCAAGCCAAGATTTTGGTTCTGTGCACATCTGCACGTTCGTTTCGAAGCTACGGTAGACCATGCTAATGCAGGAGACAAGCGAACCCGTCCTGCTTCTCGTCCCTTCACCCACGAGCGACGCAAACTCGATACGATTGGGACTCATTCGGCGAATGGAGGAGGATCTAATCCAGACGAGATTGTGCTGGATATAAATGAGGAGACTGGCAATCCAGATGAGATCGTGCTTGACTTAGATGAGGAGGATGACGGAACAGGGACGGATGCTCTCGTAGCTCGAACCACGGTGCATGCCAAGGACGTTGATGACTCCCGGCCGCCAGAGACGAACCGACCTGAGACACAGGCTATATCACTAGAGGAATACAAACAAGAAGTGCTGACCAGGAACGGCTTGTCGACTGGGAAAATACTTGAGAATGCGAAACAGTTTGAGAAATCTAACCATACACTGTTCCTAGCACTGGACAAATGTCTACCACGACGTCAATTCCTAGAGATTATGACGGTTCCTGTGATATCTGACGATCCCAAGAAGGATTCAGATTTGCGGCTGCGCTATGATGCCAAGTGGCTGGCTATCACGAAGGCCTTTGCTCCATATATCTCGAAAACTGCTTACCAGAAGACCTTGCCCGAGACTGCACTGTTGGACGAGCAGATCAGAGCTCATCAACAGTGGATTCGTGATAATGTACAGGATCTGCTTATTCCGCTCAACTTCGAGCACACTGCACCAGTCCAGAGTGTGGAAATCACTGAAAGAAGTCGCTGTAAGTCCTGTCCCCATCGTCCTTCGAATCCGTATGTTAAACCAAGTAGCCGAAGTGCATGTAAACCCTCAGACTGAGAAGTTCTGCAGTATGCTTGGGCTCTGTACGACTTGATGAGTTATTCATGACTTTCCCCTTCCCTCACCCTCGACTATAGCGCGCAAGTAGATCTTTCCACCTGGGGCACTATCCACAGATCCCAAGGACCCTGTACCGATAGCTAAGAACTTCGCGTCTGGACTATACGCAAGTGTTTGTATCTCGTCCCCGATGGATGCATACTGCTTAACGCGCTTCTTGGCCTTAAGATCCCAAACTGACACAACTCCGTCTCCTCCAGCCGAGGCGAACGTTTTGTACTTCGGATGAAAGTCAATTGCGTTGACGGGGTAGACCACATCCTCGTCTTCACCTTGCGCATTACGAGTCTTTTGTCGATGACACTTGAAGGCATATTTGCGGTCTTGCGACTCTTGCGATGGATCCATGAATTCGACCGATACTCGCCCTTCTATTGAGGTAGAAACATAGCCAGCCATACTAGGATCGGATGTCAATGTACATTGGACAGTGCGTGTCATGAACTTTAGAGAACTTTCTCGGCGTTGTAGTGGCTTCAGATTGGCGTTTTGAGTCGCCAGGGCATCAAGGAATTGAGGGAAGGAGAAGATGTAGACTTGACGGTTGGCCATTGCAACAATCACATGCTCTTCGTCCGAGGACATAGCAAAGACCTTCTCCGGCAAATGAATCTGAACAGTTTGTCCAGTGTTCTCCGCAGACATGTTGTGAATCGAAATTGAGCAATCCCAGCTTCCTGCTACGAGGATCTTGTTCTTTGTAGAGTATGTGAGGCAGCTGATAGCTCCATCGTGATGCGTCTTCTCTCTGATAAGTTGTCCGTGTTCCAAATCATAAAATCGTAGAGCTCCATCCACGGACGCACTAACCACTGTAGTCTCGGCAATGAAGGTTGCGTCTAGTATCGGCGCCCTTTCAGAGAAGTCGCGGACCAGTGCCCTGCTTGTGACATCATATAGTCTCAGGTGACCGTCCCATGAGCTTGCGAGCAGATATACAGGGTTGTGAGCACTGAAGGTTAGTGCGGAAACAGTATCCTCGGGTCCAGGCAGTTCTATCAACGATTGGGACATTACTGTCTATGGGCAAGGACTTTAGGAATCCTTCGCACTTGACTCACGGTCGAGTGTATATGGTCACGGAAAAGTCTACAGCTATGGGTGATGTGCATGCATATGAACGTGATAGAATTCACAGTTGCGATTGGCATCAAAACAAAACCACGGACAGTGGCGTTTTGCGGACGACTAGATGAATTTTGGCGCTTGCCATGCCCGAAGTGGCAAGAACAAATTCAAAAAGAATTCGTTCGAGGCCATTCGAGCACTCAACGACGATTCCTGGCAGACACCTGGCTAGCAGTGTTTTTCCGACACTAGGATATAGCCTTGTCTTGATTCCAAAGTTTGTCACAAACAGCATGGCGGAACAACAACAAGAAGAGACGACTGCCGATCAGCTCTTTGCGACAATTGGAGAGCAGGCCGACAATGAATCATATGACGACAATAAGGTGGTAAACGAGATCGAGTCACTATGTATGAACTGCGAGGAGAATGGCACAACCAAATTGCTCTTGACCGTCATTCCCTTCTTCAAAGAAGTCATTCTGATGTCTTTCGAATGTCCTCACTGTGGTTTGAAGAACAGCGAAATACAATCGGCAGGTCAAATACAAGAAAAGGCATGCCGCTATAAGCTCAGAGTGAACTCAAAGACAGATATGGACAGGCAGATTGTCAAATCTGAATATTGTGTTTCCAAATTCCCCGAACTTGATCTCGAAATTCCCGCTCAACGTGGTCAACTGACCACCGTGGAAGGTCTTCTCGGTAATGTGCTCGAGGACATTGCGATCGGACAAGACGTCAGGCAGACTGAGCAGCCTGAAGCGTACCAACGTATTCAGGACTTCATCGAAAAGGGCAAAGAAATGATTGAGGGTGACGCTTTTCCCTTTACCATCATTGTCGACGACATCTCGGGCAATTCTTGGATTGAGCCTAAGCCCGCTGATGCCCAGAATGTCTGGTCTCGTGTAGAATATTTACGATCTCCAGCTCAGAATGCTCGTCTGAATCTGGGCAATCCCGAGGCTCCCAACGTGGACGACATTCAGCCTGATGAAGTCCATACTTTCCCTGCATCTTGCCCCTCGTGTGCCAGGCCGTGTGATACACATATGAAGCTGGTCGACATTCCCCATTTCAAAGAGGTCATCATCATGAGCACAGCATGTGACGATTGCGGCTACAAGTCAAATGAGGTCAAGACTGGTGGTCAGATCCCTCCGAAAGGTCGCAAGATCACTCTCAAAGTCGACGATGCTGATGATCTGGCCCTGGACATCCTTAAGAGTGAGAGTTGTGCTCTCACAGTGCCTGAGCTAGCTCTCGATCTGCATCCAGGAACTTTGGGTGGTCGGTTCACGACGATCGAGGGTCTTTTGGCACAGGTCTACGATGAACTGTACGGACGAGTCTACTCGGGCAGCAATGACTCAAGAGAGCCCGAGGAGAACAAAAAGTGGGAAACTTTCCTTGGCAATTTGACATTGGCACGGGAAGGAAAGAAAGACTTTACGCTCATTTTGGATGATCCACTTGCAGGATCCTATCTGCAGAACCCTTATGCGCCGGACGACAACCCAAACATGACTACAGAGGAGTATGAGAGGACAGAAGAGCAGAATGAGGACTGGGGTCTCAACGACATGGTTACTTCGGGCTATGAACAGGATGAGGAGCCTGCTGAAGTGGCAGCACCTGACTTTCCAGCCGGTGCTCCCGCAGCTTGAAGCTTAGAAATGATAGAACTACATTGTTCGAAATGTGACAGATACATGATGACTTTCAGAGGGACTCCCTTGAGGTGCCAGAACAGACTAGAATGATTATTTGTGTATATGGATTGGAAATGCGCAGATCCACGAGCAGGAGCAGATGGCCGAGGATGGATGACGTGATTAATTGTGTGAGGCAAGAGAGAGAGAGAGAGAGAGAAGCTCCTCCCACGCCGAATTCCACTGGATCCCTCATTCATTCACTTCCACGCACGCACGCACTCACTCACTCCTCCAGGCAGATCTCTACATCACACTCTCACACCCCAGCTCTCACAAACTCCCTCGATACCAACCTGCCTGCCCTTGCACTGCACTGCACCACAAATACCCTCCATACCGCCCAGTCAGCCCTCAGAATCCCTCTTATACAGCCCATCATATTTCGTCGCGCTCTTTTAAGCTCGCCAGTCACCACAGCCAGACTCTCCTCTCGACACTTTAGCTCGACATCTCTCAGAATGGTAAAGTAAGTACCGCTAACCATTGGTGTTGCGTCATTGATGGAGACTGACCAAGACACTAGCCAAGTCGCCACCACGGAAGAGTTCAAAACTTCCATCTCAACGGGCAAGCTCGTCGTCGTTGACTTTTACGCAACTTGGTGCGGACCATGCAAGACGATTGCCCCGAAAGTAGTCGAATTCAGCAAGGAGTTCCCAGAGGTCGAGTTCATCAAGGTCGATGTCGATGACTTGAGCGACGTGGCTGCTGATTACTCCATCAGAGCCATGCCTACCTTTTTGCTCTTCAAAGATGGTGAGCAGGTCGCCGAAGTGGTCGGTGCCAATGCCGCCAAACGTATGTCGTTCATGCATGGGCAAATGAATGATACTGATCCATCTAGTCAAGGCTGTGATTGCTGAAAAGGCTTCAGCATAAAGTATGCTATAACAAGTCGATGCACAAAACTAGGGCATAATCATACAGGTCTGTCATTTAGTGTTTGTTAGATTGATTGCATATATGTGGTAATCTGGTTCAGCTATAATCACCAAACTTGTTTCTTGTCCTTCTGGCGTCCTCGGCTTCCCCCTGTCTCTCGCGCTCGAGTAACCTATCAAACTCTTCTTGTTGCTTGTCGCGGGCTGGTCCATCTTCATCCCTGTACGACGGCCTGACGGGCGCATCTGCAGAGTCCGTTTTATTCGGAGCAGGCGTCGTACTGAACGGTGACATGGGATCATTTACAGACTTGGGCGCGGACGAGCTGCCAGTCTTCCGTAGACGATCCCATGCCGTCTCGGGTCGGTTTGCATTCTCGCCACGTATCTGTTGCCAGATATTCTGTGATTGTTCCTTTTGTGTGCCAACCGAGCCTCGATTCTTTGCATCCGGACTATTCGGTACAGGTCCTGGACCATTATACACGCCATTCTCCACGACAGTACCCATCCCCTCTCCGCTCTTTGCGTCCTGATATGGAGATTGATCCCATGCAGTGGCACTAGCGGTACCCTGTGGCCCATCTTGAATGACTTGTCCTTGTCCAAAGGACACTCCTTCTCTACCAAATTCTCCGGTGGTGCCGGCGCCCGCGGTACCTTCTTGATCATCCTCGCCCTTCTGACTCCACTCCCTCGCCTGACTGAGCGGTCGTCGCCTGGCGTCCTGCAACTCGACCTGCACCTCCCGCAGGGCCTTCATGACGTGGTCAGGATCAGGCAGAGACTTGACTATCCTCACACAAGCCATCGAAGCCGTCACCAGACCGAGTTGCATGCCCACCACGATCCCACCGACGCCGAAAAAGAGGCCGCGGGCCCAGTACTTTGTCAATGGCCAGAGGTTCCTTCTGTACATCCCGTACACGCTCAACGAACCGCCCAACACGGCGCCCGTCCTGGTGTGGCGGTTCACGGTTGCGCTACACTGTCGCAGGGCTTCTTGTTCCTCGCTCGAGAGGTCGTGCTTTAGTTTATTCCTCGTCTTTTCCAGTAATTTATTGTCCATCCCGTAGAACTTTGGTGATTCGTCGGGGTATGGTCTCGTCCTGCCTCTTTTGTGTGTCGATTATATCAGAATTTCCTGTGTCTGCAGAAGAAGCGGACTAACGTGCGGCACTGAAGTGCAGGGTACGATCACTTTGATGGTCGGTACCGTAATTCATGATGAGATGCAAGATGTCGTCAGCTTTTTTGTGGACAACTGTGGGGCCGAGAGTCATCCATGCTCCGGTCAACCTTGATCATGAAAGCACATGTACAACTAATGTTCCCTCTTTTAGTCCATTTCTATTCACAATTTTATATAGTCTATCCGTATGAACATGCGCACGACCAGTTCTCTGTCACGCCAGACCCGATTGACGAAGGAATCGACAGGTCGTGAGGAATGCCTTGCACCCAATGTCGTCCCAGACACCTCCGGGACCAGAAGTACTTCGTGACTGCAGTATTTGCAGCAGCGTCTCCCCCAACGTATAGCCATGCTCGCTGGCTTTGCTCATGATTGACTTGACCCAGGCCTGCTTGAGATTGTCCTCGAGGCTGATTTCGCTCGCTGCCAACATGAGGTGCAGAATTGAGGGAAACGCGTGGTGCACGAAGCGTCCGGAGTCTTTCGGCTTTCTGTCCCGCGAGTCCCATGGGAACAAGGGTGCGTGGGCTCGGAAGATGTGGTCTCGACAGTCTATTCTGTTGAAGTACTTGTGAGCGATCTGACTCCAGGAGCACAACATTAGAGCGAGTGTGTGCAGCGTGGTGCCAAGCAGTCGATAAGCCGGTCCTCTGTAGATTAGAGTCTTGCCGAACGGTGAAGGGGCGTGTAATGGAGACTGCTGGTCGACTTCCACCCAATACTTCTCACAGACGGCGAGAATGTCCACCAGGCCCACGCTGATGTGTGCAACGAGCTCGTCGTTGCGATCTGCAGAGCTTGTCATGTTGGCAAACTTTGCCCATAGGTAATTGGTCGTGGACCACAGCTGATCCAGTGATGTCCTGACTTCTCCATTACTTTCATTAGGTTCGGCAGTCTTGCACATCATCTCATAGGACGCAAGAGGGATGTGTAACTCGTCCCCCGAGACCAGATTGTGCTGCAAGTCATAAGTCATCGTCACACGAGTCAGTGTCCTCTTTTTGTATTGCAGTGTAGGCGTCAAAATATCGTGCTCGTAAAGTTGTAAAAGGTTGGCGGCTGCACGAAGGTGTATAGCTAAATCTCTGCCGCGCCTTGTATTCACGTCGTACTGTGCTAGGAGCACGATACATGCGAGCATTGACAACCAATCGTGCTGAGCCCAGTCTGAGCATTGTAACACCTGTCCTACATTCCGCAGAGCCCGATCGTAATGCAGCAGATGTCGCTTGTTGCTATTCCGAAGTTGATGCAGGGCTACTATCAAGTCCAGCACCACGTCCCCCATCACATCACTCCTCGTAGCTATGGGCACAAGCTCCGCCAGCCTCCAATCCGGAGTATTGTACCGGTCGAAAAAGTAGTTGACATCGTGCTGCTTCGAGTTGTAGATGTAGTACTGCAGCACTTGTTCTGCATCGACACGCCAAGAACGGATTTTCCCGGGGCTTGGCAGTACAATGTACTCATCTGCCTCGCGAGTGGCTCGCTCGCATTCCAAGTCTGAATAACGATGGGCAGCAATGGTGAGGGTAGATTCGTGTTCCATCACCATATCGCCCGACGATAGATGACCGGACTACATGAGCTTGTCGTGCAATGCTCTTGTCTTTCATCAACCTCGTGAGTGTCGATTCATATGTCTAGTACTACTCACGCAGCAGACGCAAGGTCATTGGGAGTCCATCGAGGGACCGGAGGGTCAAGCTCCAGTCAATGCTTAATGTGCATACGCCACAATCTGTAAGCGACTACCGAAGCCTCCGTGTCCATCGAGGACCAATCATTTTTCTGCGATCAATGCGGAAGGAGAAAGCCACAATGGTCCACCACTAGAATTGAAGGATGGAGTTCATCTTTAAGATTCGCACATCCAATAGTTGTTCCCGAGGTCGTTCTGCGAGTCAGCATGTGTTTCGGGATGTCGATTGATGCACCAACTATTACTACTCGTGGAGATGAACTTCATCGTCGTGCGAAAGATCAGCCGTGTTCGTACATGCAAAATGTGTGATGGTAAACTGAGACTGCGATCGGAGCATAATCGCTCTTGTAATATATCATGATGAAATTCGCCGTTGCTCTCCTTTAGTGTCAATCCATCAATCCGGTCTTATCTCCGATATGTCCGAACGGTCAAAAGCTTGTGTGACCTCGAGGTAGCACAACTTTATCGACTTTGTCGTCTAGAAACCATCGCTGTTTCGACGAAATCTTGATCTCGTTGCCCGACATTTGCCGTGAGTTCATGCGGCCGTCACTGGCAAACACCCAATGCTCTATTCCGTAACATCGGAACCACTGAGAAGTCTCATCAGCAGTCTGACTGTACTCATAGAAGAACTCGACCGCAATACGATTGTCTTGAAAGCTGAAAAGCTCTTTCCGCAGCCTGTAATTATGCTCGCGTCGCCATTTGGCAATCAGAAAGACTTCAATCTCCTGGCGGCCATGTAAGAAGGCCTCACGATTACGCCAGATGCAGCTTTCTGTGTATGCCTGAATTCTATTCCAGTGAGTATAGCACTGTGATGGAGTCGCAAAGACAGTTCTTACACTTTTGATGCATCTCTTGTGTTCCAGAGTGCTTGAGCTTTCTTGACCTTGGCTATTGCGGCTTCTCGATCAAAGCTGATCGGAGTATTGCTGTCTGACTTGGGTTGAGTCTCCTTCAGTAAAGAACATAACCTCAACCCAATTCCCCAGGAGGACTGGAAACCCCATCCACCGATACCGTATCCATGAATGACTGATCGTCCGTCAATTTCTTCTGTCTCGACTCTCGGGCCTCCGACACGAGATGGCCGCAGACCGACATTGTGCTTGATGACTTTAAATTCATGATCTGGAGGAAAGACCCCGGGGTACAGCGTTCGAGCCCAATCTAGCATTTGTGTGGCTAGATCTTCATCCACCGTATAATTCCAAGTGTTCGGTTGCTGACAGCCTCCTATTATGAGGCCTCCGTTCCCAGGACGTGGGATCAGATAGCTCAGATGGTGCTGTCCGACTCGAGAATAGGTGTCGGTTATGTTGGTCGTGTTCTTCACGAGGACTGTTTGGCCACGAGTGGGATATACAGACTCGTCCTTGCACAGCTGTTTCGCACCCAAGCCAGTACAGTTGATCAGTGTACTGTATTTTGAGCTCACATCTTTGAAACTCTTTATCTGTGTGATCTCAAACTTGACGCCTTTCGCCACACACTGTTCGTAAAGCCATTTGACGTATGCTGGGGCATTGATGGTTACAGTGTCGAATGCAATGCCGAACTGAGCACCGGAAGCTGGCATGAGTCAGCAATACGGTAAATCTCGACTGAGTGTCCCTACGTAATTCCTTGTCTTCCATTACTTTGAACGTGGACGATATTCTGTCAAACCAAGGAACTTCTCCACCATTGATATCAGTGGTTCGGATCTTGCGTTGGTCGTTGATGTCTGGTTCCCGAGGATCAAATACATCATAAGACATGCATTTATTGACCAATCCCGGATAAGAATCACTAAATTCTCTGAAGTACTTCAAGGTAGCTTCCTCAAAAGATATCATCTTGTAATCATCATTGGCACAAACAGATCGCCAATTAGCGCCTGCATATTGAGAAGTATAATCTTGGTGAGCATCTATCGGTACACACTTTGAAATGACCGTGATTGACAGTTCTGGGTCGTCCGCTAGCTGGTATGCAATAGTGAGCCCAATCACTCCGGCACCGAGGACTGCAATCTCTTGGGGCATTCTGGAGTTCAATCAAGCTCCTCGCATCACCTACAACCAGATCTGGGAGACAGGACAGCACTATCTTATACTGATAGGACAATCGATCAACAGCGTAAGCTCGATCGACCCGAAGAATGATGTCGATGTGCTTGACTCACAGGAGGAAATGGACGTTCGTGGGGCCATTCACCAGATGAGATGTGGCACTGATCACGATCAGTCGATGGGGTTGGAGACGCGATAATTCAATTATTCTGCGCGTCATGAAGTCACTCTCACCCTGCGCACTTGTACACTTGTCGCCGATTTCGCGTTCTCGCTTGCTACCAGCCTCTTACATTATTACTGCAGTATTGACCGGCCAGTCGCTGAACAGTCAGACTTCTACTTCACAGTCACTCGACATGAATGTCTCAATCCGACGTCTGGGTGTCTGATAGCGATAGCGAAGTCGATCTTGACGGTCGTGCGAATCGTATAGCCGCAATGGAATCCAGGTACCTGGCGGGTCGTGACCTATTCATCATGTCTGCCTCCATAAAAGGGGAACTACAGAATAATCCTTGGGCCAGGAAAAGGAAGAGACTCACGAAGAATGAGACAATCGACAATTATTATTCTGCTAAAAAATCAGTACAGAGCTCGGCAATCCGAACACAACAGAAGACCTTGACAAATACTACCGACACAGCGGACAGAGATCGAACCTCTTTAGCTCAACAGACGCCAGTCTGGGACCAAGCCAGTTGTAAACCACCACAAGATAATGCGACCAAGCCGACTGCTCGTCTGATAGACTTCCGACAATATAATTCTCAAGCACCCGAATTATTGATTCCTCGGACGGAAACCACAAGGCAAGTATGCCAACCGCACAACTCCACCACTGGCCTGTCACATACGCCAGAAACCAGATCGCCATCAAGAGTGCTTTTACCGGGCGAGGGTAGTCCATCTGATGTGCCTCATATCCAGGGGAAAACTACGAGCTCGATGCAAGGCCTCGTATCTGTGCACACGATAGAGTCGCCACAATTGGATGATCAGACAAATGTGCATGCAGGAGATGTTGTGGCCGAAGAGACACCGTCGAGGCCAACGGCTATCTCAATAGGTGCTACCAGAGGAATCGAACATGGACCAGACCTCAACCCCTCGCCGAGCTCACCGCACGACCTTCGAAAGAAGCCCGAGCCTGTCAGTTCTGTTTCATCTAAGAAATTCGTAATTACCTTGGCCCAGCATGACGGGCATGATAGCTCTCCAGATCATGCAATGAACACACAAGCCGAGCTGGCCAGTGCAAGAAGAGGCCTCATTCGCGCACTGCAGTCAGATACTTCGGCCTCTGAATCTAACTCCATTATGGAGCATTCCAATGTTGAAGGCCGGCTGGAGTCGTCCCCAATCGCAAAGGACGCAGACACTTCTGTGGAAAGGCAGCCAGGCATGATGTTGGTAGATACAGCCGACCGAGTCCCTGCATCATCCCCGAGCAGAACGGAATTACCACAGGCGCACTCGGCCCTGGAACCGGTGCTCGAGCCGACCACACCACCCTCAAAGTCGAAGACCACAAGGGAGAATGTATTAAACTTTGCACAATTTCAGTCGCCGATAGCAACTCAGAATTCCTTCCTGACTTTCGGATCACCCTTGACCTTTTCCCCTGAACGACCAGCCAAGCACAGCGCTACACGGCATGGACGATTTGACCAGACGATTGATGACATACACAAATACTTGGATGAGTCCACCTTTGATGTTGTGGACGAAGCGAAACGGATGATGAGCGATGACCAGGGTATGTTGGGCAAGGACGTGCTGTAAAATCTTATGTATACTATATGAGTAGTCTAATAACGAATGCATATCCGGAGTGTCTGGAAGCTCTCAAGCTCTTGTCCATTGGAAGTGATGACTGATCACTGATCAAGTGTTCCAAGAGTCTCGGAGAATCTGCTGCTGGCTCCACAAATACACTCAACTCACCTCCCTTCCCATCACGACCTTCTACGTTACCCTCCAATTCACCAGCCAACCTGATCCTCCAGTTCTTGTGCTAGGTATCTCCAGTCCCTTCAAATCGTTCCCAACCCTTCATTTACAGCTAGTAAGACCTTGACAAAATGAGCTTTCTATCGATCGATCGACATAGATGAATGTCTCGCTGGTCGACGACGATCCATCTTTCGATGACTCTCTCTCTTCTGATGTGCCAAACAAGCTCGTCAACAACTCCATCCATCGGCCAAAGTCATCAGATAGCATAGATTCTGGTGATCGACATGGGCGACTCCTCTTAGCAGCACTACTCGAGAATTTCTGCCGCTTGTATGAAGCCGATTCGAACAAGGCCGAGAGGCTATTCTCGGTCCTGTGCAAGACCTTATCAGCCATGGGTATCCTGGACCAAGAAAACGTCGACGAATTGGCTGGCGTACGATCCCACTACTCTAGAGCGTTCAAAAACCTTATGTTACAAGCCCGGGAGGCCGTTGAGCATGAAGATGAACAGCCTTCCTTGAGTTCTAGACGCTCGATAACCTTTGGACACGGCGGGTCTATCTCGGACGAATCAGAAGGAGGGTCCAATTCTGACAGTGATAACTTGAGCAAAAAGAACGACATCTTCAGGATTGCTTCTTCTGGCGCACGACTTTCATTGTCGGAGTGGTTGGGCTTCGAAGAATCGAAATATAAGTCGGAATTTCAGGAATTGGGCCTATTGGGAAAAGGAGGTTTCGGAGCCGTCTTTCATGTTCGTCACAAGATTGACGAGCGCGAGTATGCAGTAAAGAAAATTTCGATGCGTCGTGCCTCTACCAATCAAGCTAAGGTCTATCGCGAGATCAAGACCCTTGCAAGACTCGAGCATCCAAACATAATCCGCTACTTCAGCTCCTGGTTGGAACACAGCAAGCCCACGACCGAAAAGAGAAGAAAGGGTGATTCTATCTCAACATCACACAATGATGAGATGTTATTTCTTATGGATCATGAAGAACCGTCCTTTAGCTCGAACAACTTGGCTGATTCTGACTCATATGACGACTCTGGCGGCGTGGTTTTTGAGGCATCAGATGGCGATACACACGATGACCATCACTCCGAGGATGACAACGAAGAAGAGGAAGAAGAAGATGCCGTGGCAGCAATGTCGTTCAGCAAACATCGAAGACATGGCATAAGGCAATATGGAAGGCACAATTCCCAGTCGTCCGATGCGTCTTCGCAGAAAACGCTCTCTCCAGGCTGCCTCAACTATGATCACGAAGCGTCGTCCTTACCCTCTTCAAGCACTCATCAGTTCCCACTCTCTGCCTCGATCGAGGAGATTCCTCGGCCAGAACACTCCATGTTTTCAATGTCTCTGCCACATTGTCATACAAAGTTCAATCGTCCAAGGCGCAAATCTGAATCGGCCATGTGCCTGACACTTTTCATCCAGATGCATCTGTGTCCAACAACGCTGAGAGATCACATCCGTCAAAGAAATGCTGCATACTGTCGACCTCGTTCTGGCATCAAGGAGAAACTCTGTTCTCGAACCTACATCGATCTCTTTCGAGCCATACTAGAGGGTGCGAAATATGTCCACAAGTTCGGTCTATGCCATCGCGATATAAAGCCATCAAACATCTTTCTAGCTGAGGTAGACGACTCGGAAAGAGGCGCGGTGCAAGTGATTGACGCAACCTCTGGTAATTATCTCAACATCGTGCCAAAACTTGGCGACTTTGGCCTAGTTTTGCCAACCAGTAGTGATGATGTCGAGGACGAAGATGAGGACGGAGTGGGTACTGCGATATACGGTGCACCTGAGCAATTATCTCGTAGCGGTACCAACACACATCAAATGACGAGCAAGTGCGATGTCTATGCGCTCGGTATAGTGTTCTTCGAGATGCTCCAGTATACCAGCATCACAGCCATGGAGCGTGCCAAGCTCCTGACGGACCTCAGGCATGGCATACTACCAGATGAATTTGTGCAGCAGCATCCGGCAGAGGCAGCAGTCATCCTGGCCATGACCTGTCATGATCCAAACAAGAGACCCACGGTGGATCAGATCCTCGAGATGGAGATTGTAGTGAGCACGGAAGAGCGAGAAAAGGACAAGGAATTAAGGCGGGTGAAGGATGAGAACGAAGCACTTCGAAGACGGATTCAGGAATTGGAACAAGCGAAAGCATAGGGAGTTGGCATACTCAGGATAAGGGGGATGCAGGTAGGAGGACTAGCATGGGCAAGAGACTCTTTGTAGCAAAGTAACACAGTTTCTAATCATCAACATTGTTCCATGCAAGCCATGACCCCACACTGCCACAGACCACCCACGCACCACCAACCTACAGCTATTTTGCAGGAACTACAAGACTCCTACTCGTCACTCCCAATCGGATCCAGACTGAGTACATTGTTCAAATGGCATCCGAATCTCGCTTATTCGCGCTATCACCGACAGAACAGAAACAAATCAAAGACTTTCGACTAAAGAGCAATAAACTAGGAACCGCGTACCTATCATGTCAGTCCCCCTCTGGACTACGCGATCGTGGTGTTGGTATGATGACTACTGACGTAAACAAGTCGCCATCAACAAGGGCACCCACGAAATCAAGGCGTCGGAGGAGGGCGTGGTCGTGGTTGAGGACGTCGATGAGTTGGTGGACGAGTTGCCCGACAACACGCCGCGCTACGTCCTCGTTTCGTATGCACTGGTGTATCCCGACGGCAGGCGGGCCAATCCCCTCTTTTTAGTGTATTGGATTCCCAGGACGGCATCTACGGAGATGGCTACACTCTATGTGCCCACCCTTCCCGCGGACGTCCTGATTGAGGCTGATGGGGTAGGCTAGTGCCAAGGTCTGGTTTTGTGAAAAGTGCGATGTGTCAAAGGTGTGTCGTGGCCTTACATCTTGAGAGGTGGAAGAGACTGATGATCTAGGTCCTCGAGATCAGGGATGCGGATGACTTGACCAAGGAGTACATTGAGGAAAGACTCATGGGATCAAAGTAATTCGTTCGACAGAGCGGGCATGGAATGGCAGAATAGATGGATAGCGATGTTTTTAAAGGCATTACTGTAAAGATTAAAACTGATTTGCTGGCTCGAAAGTGAGGAACAACTCTAGAGGACAGAGGGTGGGAGGGGGAAATTAGGGAGGGCTGACTAGACCGGGAAATGCTGTCCTCGAGCAATTCCAACGAAGGAAGTGGACTCTCACAAGAGGCGGAGGAGTGTCCTGCGAGGACTCCTGAATCCTCTACTGATGATACAAATGCAGGACTTGTTATTTATTTTTCCGCGATTTTGTGCATGCATTACTGGATGATGCAGCAGCATCCAGAGTCCTTGCCGTCCTCGTCAACTTGCATCTGCTGACGTGAAGCGCCATTCGTGGCGACTAGCCTGAGTCAGTACGTTTCCAAAAGGCTTGCTGCATGGATCGCATACCCTTTCCAGCACCAGATTGTTCCTTGTTGTAGCGGCGAATCTCGCGAACGAGGTTGTAGAATGACTCGTCCACGTTGATCCTTTGCTTGGCACTTGCCTCGATATATCGACAACCGAAACTTTTAGCGAGCTCGCGTCCTTCTGTCCTTATGTTAGCCCGATTGAGTCTTGCATGTCGCGTGCCGCAGTCAACAGGGATGACACGGGCACGCGAATATTGTCCCTACCTTGTTGTGTCACCTGTCTCTCTGTCTCTAAATCGCATTTGTTGGCAACAACAATTATTGGAAAGTAATCCTTGTCCTTGACCCTCAGAATTTGTTGTTGGAATGTCAGGATTTCTTCATAAGATGAACGGGATGTGATTGAGTAGACGAGCAGGAATCCTTCACCGGTGCGCATGTATTGTTCGCGCATGGCGGAATATTCCTCCTGGCCCGCCGTATCGAGCACATCCAGCAGCGCAACCTCGTCGTCTATCACGCACTGTTTTCGATATGAATCTATCGCCATGTCAGCAAACCGTCACCCCCCTTACGTGTCATGACCGCTGAGTCCCTGACATGTTCGCAATGATACCTTCAATGGTCGGGTCGTATTCATCGACAAAGTGTGACTGAATGAGCTGTATCGTCAGAGCAGACTTGCCCACACCACCACCGCCGACAACCACCAATTTGTACTCTCTCAGAAAGTTGCTCTTGGACATGGCTCTGTGATGACTTGTCAGTGAGCTTGATGGAGGAGTGCGACTGGCTGTAGGGGAGACTGATAGCTGAGAAGGGGCAGGAGTAGAATCAGTGGTGGTAGGCAGTGTCTGTGTCGAAGTGAAGTGAAGTGATATGAAGCGTCCGTTGCCTGGAGGATCGCTCAGGGAGGACGACGGGGACGCTGCAGCAGGCGAGTCTGTGCGTCCGCAGTGCAAATCACGACTCAGAAGCTCTCTCCCGTTCAATTCACTCATGCACTCACTCACTCACTCACTCATTCACGCGATTCTCACTCGATCCTCTCGCCCACTCACCCAATTTCTCCTGCTCAGCAACAACAGATCCACTGGCTAATCCTCGCCTAATCTGCGGAATTTTCCACGGATGAACGGAACGGGACAATTCTCCTGTTTCGGTGATTACGGATCCTCCGTAAACGGATAAATGGCTAATCTTCGGTTACAAGCAAGGCTTGTTTCTTCATCTGATCGTATGTGTCGTATCTGTCGCGCCTCGGGTGTCGATCGAGGACCAAAGGGTTGAAATGGAGGAGTAGACTTTGTTCTCCAACTCACTCTGCACCAAGGGTTCTGGCAATTGTTCTGAGATATTTGTGCTAGATCGTTGCTGCAGTGAAAGAAGAGACATACTGGACTGCGATACAGGAGCTACAACGCTATTCAGTAAGGCTGCCGCTGTACATGTCGGATGTCCGAAAGCGCATCTCTCGTGCTTGCGACAGTTGCAACGCTCTGAGGACAAAATGCGACGGACATCAACCCTGTCGCCACTGTGTCGAGATTGGCGTGGCCTGTCAATTCAATCGGGTGCGAAAGAAGAGAGGCAAAGCGGCCAAGAAGGACCTGGACGCTCCATCAGAAGCTGGTTCGCAACCCTATAGGACAGCTTCCGAGCGTAGTGGCATCGATCGCCATCCACGGCCGACAACACTCCTTCCAGTCCTGCAGAAGCAAAATGCAGCCTACCCTCCAAAGGGCCCTGCTGCTCAGGAATGGGCCAACAGTCTACCATCACCCGGTGTCCTTCCCTTCGACACTCCACATCAGAATGGCCATCCATATCACCGGACCGGACAGACCCCCTCGCCTATAGGCCTGTCCTTTGCCAACCTTCCACAGAACGGACCACTACCCCCGAATCCTTCTAGATACTCCACGAATTCCTTGGCACGATTTCCTGCGGGGCCTGGGCCTCACTTAGACCACCCTTTCAACCTGCCCCCTCCAGTTTCGCGTCCGATGAGCATCACCGGAAGCGAACTGAACAACTTGAATAGTCTCTTTGGTCCATCAGCCCAATCACCTCGTCATGAGCCAGGCCACTCCCCGAGGTTCAATAATGGCCCCGACATTTTCAAGAGGCCGCCCACGAGCGTAGCGTCAGATGACAGGCAGCTCAGATACCCTATCCTAGCACAACACGTTCGCGCCCTCGACTTCATACCAAGCCTGGTCCTGTGCGACCTTCTTGACACTTACTTCGACAATTCTCCATATGTATTCGGGTTTGTCGTGCGGCGATGCTCTATCCTTCACAAGCTACATCCACGAAAGACCAGTACATCGTTGATATATGCCATACTGTGCGTGGCAGCACATACTTGTGAGCATTCGTTCTTCAGTTCCTCGCCAGTCGCTCGAGCCAAAACTGTTCAGAGACTCTTTGAGATGTCAGTAAGCGCCCTGAGACCACTTCAGCACGACCAAGTCAACGGCGGGGCACTGGACGATGTCATCACATACATACAGCTCGGAGCGATCATTGCAGCGAGCGAGTTTAAGGGCGTCAGTCTCCGATGGTTCCATGCAGCTTGGACGTTGGCAAAGGAGCTTCATCTCAATCGCGAATTGCCAGACACCTCGGAAGGACTGACCACGACCGAAACTACAAAAGAGGAACGAAGGCGTACCTGGTGGCTACTGTACATCGTGGACCGACATCTCTGCCTATGCTACAATAAGCCGCTCGTGTTTTCTGATGTGGAGTGCCTCCATTTGTTCCACCCAATGTGTGAGGATCGATGGGCCTCTGATGAGGAAATCGATATGCTCCACGACAATCGCAGCGTCAATAGTCGAAATTCATACTCTTTTGATCCTACCGGTCATCCACTCTACCAAGGACGTGCACGAGGACCCGGATTCGAAGTGCAGGGAAGAGGCATATTCGGGTTCTTCTTGCCGCTGATGGTCATACTGGGCGAAATATGCACTCTCGTCATGATGAAAAGGACGTACTTTGTTGCGTTTGATAATCTCGACTATGCCAAGCAACAAATTCAACAACACTTGGCGCTCTACGAACGGTCTCTCGATGCATTCCGAAACGCAGACATTTGTGGTCAGCCAAACATGCTGCAATTCCCTCGACGATTTCCAGAGACTGCTTTCCTACCATATGCCAGACAGCTCATGCACACCATGTACATTTGTAAGCCACTGAATTCTCGTCTCTGGCGCACGTATGTACTAACGCAATAGTATTATGCGGAAAATGGGACCCGATTCTACTGATGGAGGACGAAGATCACTGGATAAGTTCAAAGGAATTCGTGGCGGCAGCGACTCATGCCGTGGCAGCGGCAGAAGCGACAACAGACATTCTGCGCATCGATCCGGACTTGGCGTTCATGCCGTTCTTCTTTGGCATCTACCTCCTCCAAGGGTCGTTCCTGCTCCTTCTGATTGTGGATAAACTGGAACAGTCGGCTGATGAGGCGGTGATTCAGGCCGCGGAGACGTATATTCGTGCGCACGAAGTCTGTGTCGTGACACTCGACACGCAGTACCAGCGAAACTTTAGAAAGGTGATGCGGAGTACATTGAACAGCATCAGACAACGACGAAGGAGCAGCGATGAGGAAAAGAGCCGGAGGAGGGAGATTTTGGCCCTGTATAGATGGCACGAAGACGGTCGTGGTCTCGTCATCTAGTGCTGTCCCCCCAACACCCACTTCCTTGATGGGTGAGATTGAGAGGGCACTACTATTACTTGTACAAAGAACATTTTTGATCTTTACTTGATGACTTGTTTCATTTCTGTATAGGCGGAAAAGGTAAATAATTTCTTCTTTCGAAACAATGTATTAATGTCTTCACTTTTTAATCGAGATATTCTGTGAAGAAATGGCGGTGATGTAATTGTGCACCGAGTCTGTCGATCTCCTTGACATCGCCTTCCGCTAGCTCAAATGAAAAGAGGTCGAGCTGTTCCCTCATGCGATCGACTTTGCTACTGGTGGTGACTACCGTATTACCTTTCTACATCAAAATTAGCCTTCCGTTCGTTCGTTGAGAGGTACAATGACGTACCTGTAAATTCCAACGCAACAAGACCTGGCCTGTGGTTTTGCCGTACTTGGAAGCCAATTTTGGCAACAACTCTGCCAATGGTCCATCTGGCTTTTTGGTAATTGGTGTCAGGGGACTATAACTCTCCCCAATGATGTTGTGCTGTTTCATAAACGCCAGGAGTTCCGGTTGTGCATTGTACGGATTCAACTCGACTTGATTCGCAAAGATAGGTGCCTTTGCCACGGCCAAGATGCGCTTCAGCTCCTGTACCCGAAAGTTGCTGACTCCAATGTGAGTCGCCAGACCGAGTCTTTGGCACTCCTCCATGCCTGCCCAGGTATCCTCAATCTTGGAATTACCCTTAAAGTCGTCAATGGGCGTGTGAATGAGGTAACAATCGACATGCTTGAGCTGCAATTTACGAAGAGACGTCTTCAGTGCTTCCACGACGTCCTTCTTTCCCTCGGGCTTTAATTTTGTCGTGATCCACAAGTCCTTTCGGGCAACAGAGTTGCCTAGCTCGCTTAGTGCAATACCACATTCTTCCTCGTTGCCATAGACTTCTGCATTATCGAGATGTCGATACCCCACGTTGACTGCTGATTTGATTGCCTCCACGAGATCACGGTTAATGTCACCTGGTTTGGCTTTGTACCATGCTGTCCCGATGCCAAACGCTATACGATTGATTTGCTCCATGTCTGGTCCTTTGTCAGATGATGTGCTACGGATTATCGACTTGTATAGTAGTGCGTGTAACAGTCTATGTCATTTGTGGGGTGACCTATGGAATTTATGGAAATTCGGAAATTGCCGCTGTCGATCAGACTGGTGGTCAGTGACTCGCCTTTTACAGTCTCGTGTCCCTTGACCATTTCATCAAAAACTACTGATATTGACACTCGACGAACGTTGATATTGTCGATAAGCAGACCGCTAAGAGCTGTAGATTTCAGGTTAAGTCCTACATGTTCTCAAGCTCAGCATCAAAGTGGTTTGATTTGTGTTTGACTTGAGCTTGCCAGGTAAAGTCTGAGGAGACAAGCTGATGCTCAGTGACCACAGATCAAGGTGCACACATTCCTTATCATGTCCCTCCTCAAGAACCAAGTCTAACGACTGACTTGTTGTGCCACGTGTAACAGTGTAGCTGGAAAGACTTTTTAATTTTGTTCTACATGAGCTATACTGTAACGTTGACATGAAGTTCGTTCCTGTACGTGTATCATCATCGAAGGTTGGAAGTGTTAGACGTGTTCACACAGATTTCAATCCTTCTTGACCTCCTCGAGAGGTGGCATATCCTCGTCATCATCAGAGTCACCGCCCTCCTCAGCACCTCCGAGACCTTCCATACCTCCAGCACCGCCCATGCTCTTCATCATCTGCTTCTTTAGCTGAATTCATGGATCGATTGATCGATAACTTACCTCTGCGAAGTCTGGTTGTCCTCCGGCACCACCAGCACCTCCCATGCCAGCAAGCTTGGAGAAGTCAAGACCTCCCATACCTCCAGCTCCTCCCATCATTGATGCCATATCTGGTCCACCACCACCTCCCATGGCACCTACATCAGGCAGATCTGGTACTTCGTCTTGTTCGTCCTCGTCGACCCACTTGTCAAAGTCTGTTCGTACATTGTGCAGCTTCTCTTTGCCGGCGCTCAGTCTTGGCCAGAACTCAGCCTTGTCTTCCTTCTTCTGCAGAACAAAGAATAGGTTCAGGTCGGTATTTCGCTGCTTGGTCTCCTTAGGCTCGATCTCGGCATACAGGTCCAAGTCCAGCTTGTATGATTTTCCATGCTTGTCACTACCACTGACGGATATTTTCTTCGCTTCGATCGAAATCTCGGGTTTGACGATATCAGGGGTGACTATCGTGAGATAGACAATATTCTTCTCGTGCTCGGACTCTGAGGATCTCTGTGCCCATCTGACCTCTGGAACTTGTGGAGTAGACATGGTTATTCTTTGCTTGGAAACAGAGTACTAAGCGGAGACTAAAGTACATTCGGACATATGGAGCTGCAAATAATGTGTTGCGTATGTGCAGCTGCAGCCTCGAAACTGACGGAGGAGCTTTGACACGGGGCGTGGCTGAACACGAGTTCGAGAACTTTCGGCTGCTCACAACTGATCTGATCTGTTTCTACTTACGGTAAGGCAGGCAGCCCAGAGTCATACGATAGCGGACGAGACTATTACCAAATTCAATGCCTACAGATGAACTGCTCAGCTTCTGATAAGCACATTACGAGATGCCTGTAGATCAGGGCAAGATCGGTCACCAAGTCGTAGATAATCTGTTTGTCGTCAAGACTCAATTAAATCTCTAGTGCTTCCATCTCTATGTAGCATGTAACGAGACCGTAATACGTACTGCGGAGCGCTACCTTATTTGCCAGCTGTATGCAAGTCATGACACGGACGAATAGCTTTTCTTCCAGTAGATTTTCCGGTGTGATAGATGACCTGTGAGTCGAAACGGACTTTTCACATCATGTAGTTTATCCGAATCATGTAGAATTATCGCTTTCGCTGGGAACAAATCAAGCAAAGTCAGCGGCTTTTCCAGTAACAAGTAAGCCTATCACGATTAGAATCTTCATCCTGACCTACTGAGCAGCACCAACCAATAATGAGACCGAAAAGCCCAAGAATAGATCCAAAGATCTCGATGACCAGGATTTTGACGAATAGACTCGGGTCTTGAGCATCTGCCAGAGCTGCACTAGAGCCTGTGACTCCAACAGCCACTCCACAAGCCAAATTACAGAGACCGACAGTCAGTCCTCCCCAGAACAGCGAGTATCCTGTGAAGAAGTTGCTCTTCGTGTAAAGATCAGGTCCAGAGACAAAGTTCAGCTTCGATGTGAAGACAATTGACATGATGAGTCCGTAAATGCCGACGACTTCGCAAAAGATGATCGAAATCAAGTTCTTTGTAGTGATTCTGCTTGCACGCACACCGCCTCCCAAAATCGATGTGCCTGTGATGAATATGCCCCACGCCGCACCTATCACAGACAAACCGATACACAGACCGATACCAACAAAGCCCCAAGAGTATGGAGAAGTATCCGTCAGCAGCTTGCCAACATTGAATGCCTCTCCATCACCAGTCAAGACCATGTACAGACCAACCAGTAACCTATTTCGCCATCAGCCGCATGTCGTCAAATGCTACAAGATCATACAGGAAGGCTAACAGCCAGTAGCTGAGACTGGATAGAATAGCCATGTCACTTGTCGTTTCCCTACAAGTCTTAGATACCTTGACGAGACAGGCGCTCTCAGCTCATGCCTTAAAAGCTCAACAGCGAACATCATTCACTCCAGGTATCTATGGATTTCCCGGGTCGCAAGCTGGAAACGCACAATCGCTGACAGCACGTGAATCTACCTTCACGCCACGAACGTCGACCTTGGAACCTTGAGATGTTGTGATCAGTGATCAGCTCTTCTGAAGTGCTGAGAAGAGCTGATCAGTATGACCCAGTCATCTTCCTTTACATGGAGATACTGTGCTTCTGATACTGCACTGTACCGAGTGACAAGCTGTCTCATTTGCACTCTAGGTTGAATAGGGATCAACAGAGAATAACGGTCGAGCTGACATAGGTGCTCCGAGGGCTCAGTATGTCATCTAGGAGCATCATCAAATCAGATCTTCTGAAACTGATGCCAGACTATGAAGAATCACAATTGCCATCGGAATTGATAGCTCTGGCAGAGACGTTCATTACTCAAGCACGGCAGTTGTTCATGAACACTTCCGAGCTACCGGCAAAGAACTTTGTCTGCAGCCATATAGCATGCGAGCAGTAGGTTCATCAAGAGACAGCACTGGATGCCACAGCTGACACAAGTAGAATGTCTACGAAACTCGGTCTGCCAGAATTGAATATCAAATATGCTCCAATTCCTCCTGCTAAATACAAAGCTCTCTTCAAGAGGATACGATCAGAAGCTACTTTCAGACAAGTCAGGGACTCCGGCAAAAGCCATGTACAGACGAGACGCCGTATAGCGCGCGATCATGCACAAGAGATATGCAGCAAGTTTGGCACAGTGCCTATAGCTCACGTCTTGGAATTGTTGGATCGGTTGGTGGAATCTTACAAGACAACTGATGTGAGGGCACTTGTCGCCGCAGTATATCTACTCTGTCTTCAAGCCTCGAAACATACCAAGAATGTTTCGGGTTCCGTCCAGAGCTCGTTAATGCGAGACTTGGGACTCACGAAGACCGAGATCGAGACGGAACTGACATATGTTCGTGAAAAGAGTGCTGGAAAGGATTGGTTCGATTTTACAACCATCAAAAAACTGGATTTGAATGGTCAGCCAGCCAAAAGGAAGCAACGCATTACACAGACGAGGATGGTGAGCTAAGCGTCGCAATGCTGGTCATCGTGCTGACCGTGACAGATGCATCCAGCCATAGACTTTGACAACGACAAGTATCGTGCAGAGTACCAGGATTGGAAAACAAACATGCTACAGCAGCTCGATCAAAAGATTGCATGGTTACAGGGACACTGAGGGTCGACAAGTACAAAACCACAAGGCACTAGCGCTTGGGCAATCTTTCAACAAACTCATCGCTTTTGCATTATATCTATGTGCTTGGAATGAAGGTAAAATCGACCTTCAACTTTATCTCGGAAAAGAAGATATCCTCTATAATCATCTCTGGATCTTGTGCTATTCCTTACTTGGAAACCTTTCCTAACCTCAAAGCATTCTCAATGGCATCCTTCGAGTCGCGTACCAAGGTCTGCTTGTACTCGCCAATGGACATGTCCAGCTTGATGACGTGCTTATCTTTCACTTCCCACAACTCGTTAGCGACTTGTCCAATGAGTCTGAAGTCGTGAGAGACGAGGACAACTCCACCCTCCCAGTTCTTGCAGGCCTTGGCAAGTGCATCAATGGAAGCAATATCCAGATGGTTGGTAGGTTCATCGAGCAACAAGACGTGAGGTCGGTCGAGGGCGAGTGTACAAAAGACGACACGAGACTTCAGACCATCAGAAAGTGTCCTGATTTCACTTGTCTGGTGCGTTCCGGAGATACCGAATCGTCCGAGCCATGCACGCCAGTAAGCAACTTCCTGACCTGGGTAGTCTGGCTTGTACTTGCGCTGGATGAAGTCCAGAGGTGTCTCGTCGTATGGCAATTGATCAGCTGAGTGTTGCGAGTATTTAGCAATCTTCAGACCCGCATATTTGGAGACTGATCCCTCCACAGGCGAGAGCATTCCAGTGATCAAGTTTAGCAGTGTTGATTTACCAGTTCCATTCTTTCCGACAATGGCGACTCGAGAGTCCATGTCGATACCAAAGTCGAGTTTCTTGTAAAGAGCGTTGGCAATCTTTCCATCATACGAGAATCCGACTTCGTTGAAGGCGATGATAGGGGGTGGTAATTTCGAGGTTTCCTGGAATGCAAAAGTGATGTTGACATCCTTGGCGACTTTCTCGATCAATCCAGCTGCCTCCATCTTGTCGATGATCTTTTGTTTGGACTTGGCCTGCTTGACTAAATTGGCGTATGTACCTGCAGATGCGATGAACTTCTTGATGTGCGCAATTTCTTCTTGCTGTTTCTCATAGGCCTTCATTTGGTTGGTTTCGTTCTCACTCTTGGTTCTCATGTAGGTCGTGAAGTTACCACCGTAGTAGACGAGCTTCTTCTGTACAGTGAGATCCATAATGTTCGTACACACGTTGTCGAGGAAATCTTGTGAGTGAGAGTTGACGACGAGAATGTGGTTGTATGTGGAGAGGTAGGTCTCGAGCCAGACGACGGCTTCGAGATCCAAATGGTTAGTGGGTTCATCGAGCAGCAAGAGGGAGGGCTTGATGAAGAGTGCCTTTGCAAGGGCCACTCGCATCCTCCAACCTCCAGACATGTCCTTTGTAGCCTTGGCCATCATGACTTTGTCAAACCCGAGACCGTTAAGAATAGCTGCAGCTTTCGCCTCGAAGGTAGATGGGTCGAGTCCCTCCAATTGTTCATATTTGGCCTCCATAAGAAGATCATCAACCTCGTCAGCCATAGACAATTTCTCAATCTCCTCTTCAATCTTGGCTACTCGCTCACGAGCAGATCCAATAATGTAATCGACAGCGTTGATGTCCATAGGCTCAGCTTCGGCGTTGAGCAGATATACATCGATGTGCTCAGGAATTTCGACATCTCTGGCAAAAAGAGCGTTGAGGAAAGTCGATTTGCCGGATCCGTTAGCTCCGAGAAGACCATATCTCTGTCCCCAATTCAGTTCGATCACTGCATCCTCTATGAGCAAACGACCGTGGAATGAGAGAGTGAATGATTCGATTTTAACATCTCGGGACATGGCAGCAGATGTCAAGACACCCGTTGCCGTCCTCTCGAAGGTATTGGAGTCGGCGAGCGCTGCGGCAAGAGCATCGGGACTGGTGACTGTTCCTTTGCCTACAGGCGTGTTGGAGGCAGTGTTCTTCTTTGAACCCTCTTTCGATCCCTTGGCAGCCTCACGTTCAGCCTTGGCTGCTTCTCGCTTGAGCTTGGAAGCCTTTCAATAGTCAGCATAATGATGTCGACAACACGAAAAACGAATGACGCACGGATTTAGACGACATATCTACAGATATGCGATGATGGAGACCAAGGGAAAGGAGCGCAGTTGATAACTTTTGTGGCTCGCACTTGCACCGACTAAAATTTCAGAAAGAAGTTATGCCGCCAGAGAGCTCCTCCTCACGCAGCGGCAACTCAAGAACAAAGTGTGAAGCGGCGATACACAACAAGCACAACACTACGCAACACACCATCACTGCTGCTTAAATCAAGGCTCGATCGACCCGTTACTCGTTGTAGTCATTCATCGTCATGCCAGCGTCTTCACAGCGCAAGACTTCGAGACCCACCACCCCACTACGAAGGATAGAGCGTGGAAGTCTTTCGGCACTAAGTCAGTCCCGGTCTGGCGCAGATGATTCCTTTCCACTAGACACCCTCGAAGTCGCGTTTGCAGAACTCTCTGACGCGTTCTCCGACTTTTCAGCAAACATGCAACAGATTGTGGAATTGGGTCAAGACATTAGTCGATTCAACGAATCCTTTGCGTCTTTTCTGTATGGCTTGAACGTCAATGCCTTTTGCGTCGACTTTGCCGAGGTTAGTCAGCCAGGGATCATCTTGCATTGACAGGAGCTGACGTGGCAGGCTCCCGTAGCGGAGAGTTTCAAGCGGTATGCGGAGCGACAAACGACTTGGCAACAGGAATATAATCGAGAAATCGTCACCAGTTCCAGTCACGACCAGACATTCTTGACCACGGACGACTCATTCGTCGAACGACCGCCGCCGCGCAAAAGTGTCGAGGGTTCCACGCGAGGCAATGCACCGCGAGGACGAGGACGTGGTGGACGACGAATCAATACTTAGGGCATTAAATGTGTCAAGTACATGTCATCACACGCTATGCCGCTATTGCTCAAACAAGTCAAATGCCAACGTGGAAGGACGCTATCGTCTCTTTTTTGCAACTGGTTCGAAATCATCAGACTCGCCGCTCGAAATGTCAATCGCTTGTGTCTTCTTTTCACTTCTCGTGTTTGACGCGGGAGTCGAGGTAAAGGTCAATTGTGATTGTCGCGCCGGAGGTTTCCGCGCAGCGGCTCGAGGTTTGGGTACTGCTTTGGCAGCCGCCTTGGCTCGAGCTTTCGGTGCAGGAGCGGCCGTTTCTTCTTCCTCGTCATAGTCATCCGAAACAATTGGTTCATCATCGTCATCGTCTTCCTCTGATTCGTCTCTAGCCGTCTTACGTGCTGGAGCTTTCCGTTTTGCTGGAGCTTTCCTGGTTGTCGCCGGTGGTGACGCTGCCTTGCGCTTTCTAGACACAGCGGCCTTCTTTGCGGCTGGAGCAGAGGTGGCAGGTCTCCGAGCAGAGTCACCGTCAGACTCAAAGTCCGAGACCTGTGCTGCTTCCTTGGCTCGCCGTTTCTGCGCGAATACTTCCTGTCGAGCTTGAAATTGATCCGCCAGTGTACTTTTCGTGCGCTCTATCGCTTCATTCAGATTACTCTCCGTCGTCGTCTTGTTTGTCGTCATCATCCTGACTTGCGCATCTAGATGATCGTCCACAAAGTCCTTCACTGCATCTCTATCGTCCTTTTCCACAAACTGCGCCACGGCATCGCCTAGTTCATTCTCAGGCAAACATTGGAGTGTCTGTTTCGACAGGAACTGTTTCACTAGTGCCGAGACACGAAGACCGGTGAGACCGACGTCAGACAAGTCGGGAACTTCCATCGTCGTAGCACCGTTCTTGGTCTTTCGTGTGATGGGCTTCTTCTTCATATGGAATTGTACCACGTCATTTGCATTTGCCACACGTCCCAGAAATCTCTGCGAGAAGCGCTGCGGGTTTTCGAGTTCGTATGCTCCTGCCGTGGTGGAGTAATCGACTCGTAATCGAATGAGCGGTAACGGTGCCCCAGGTCCGTCACTTTCTTCTTCTTCTTGATGAGACTCGTGCCATTGCTCGTTTGCTTCCAGGATGGCCTGTTCCACCTGATCCATCAGGTACGCAATGACGTCCGTCTTGTTTTTGATTTTGGGATCAATTTCGTCAACGTCAGAGAGTGAGATTTCCTTGAATATATATGGTCGCACCGTCTTTAGTGGGATCGTCTTCATCTTGAACTCGCGATCACGAATACTGAGCACGCCTACCCGTTTGGGAATTGCCTCTGCAGCGCACAAACTTGTGGCCACGGACGATCCTGGTTGGCAAACGTGAAAGTCTTGTTCCGGATTGAGGACGGGATCAATGACACATTCATGTTCATGCCCCCAAACTACAAAGTCGAAAAAGTTCTGAATAAAGTTCTCCGGCAGATAATTCGTCTCTGAATGACCGTGATGGTTCTGATGAACGGCAATGAGGTTGAACCATTCGTCCTGATAAAGCTCCGGTCGCATGAATCTGACTTTATTATGACGGAACGACCTGTGCAATCTCTCATCTCGCACGTTCGAGATCCCATACAGAGCTAGCTTAGTCGTGCCTTTTTGTAGCAGTACAGGCTTGACCGTGATATCGTCACTCTCGGGCACTCGGCCAAAGTAGTTGAGCAGTCCTGCAACCTGAAGGATATCCAGCGCGCACAATCTGCCTTCCTATAAACAAGTCAACAAGCATTCAATGGTAAAGTCAGGCGACATACACCCGAGGGATCATCATGATTGCCATGTATGGAAAAGACTGGGATGGCGACATTTATATCCTGATCTTCATAGTTGATGTGCATCACTGCAGCATCTTCCGTGGCAACGGATTGATCGCCAAGTACTTCCAATTCGCAAGGCTTGTCGCCTAGACAATTGAGCCGCAGAGATCTCATAGCCTGATACATGGCTTTTCGCGATGGCTTGTTCTCATGGAACAAATCTCCCGCTAAAAGAACCATGTCCACGTCCTCCGCTTTCGCAATCTCAAGGACTTCTCTGAAAGAGTCATAAGAGTCATTTCCACGGACTGCGTCACGCTCGAGGTACCCGATGTGATTGTCCGAAGCGATGAGGATCCTAATGGTATTTTCCAAGTCCTGCTGCACAATCGCAGCCCTGTTGGTAGACCTGCCACTCCGGGCACTATCCTCCTCAACCGAGTCTATTGTCCTTCGTTTTCTTGAAGGAGGCATGGAGTGGCCGGATCTACTGCGTGTACATTCTGATCAATATTTGCAAGATAGCGATACAGAAGAACTGTCCAATAGGTATACACTTGTGGAGGGGATACACGAAACTATTAAACTTCTGTAGCTGACATCACAAATCCCGCGGATCGGGTGTGGAGTCAGATGTCGGAGATTCCGCTATGATCACGATCACTACTCATGAGAATTCATGTTCAGATGTTCCAAGAAGTGGGAAGGACGTCATTAAGCTCTGGTACACGAGTATCTCTAATGATCAGGTGGGCAAGGCACGCTTCCTGTCCTTCTGTGATCGCCTCTTACGTTTCTTTTCCAGGAACTTGTCCAAAGACTTGCTGTCCTTCATCGAGTCGAACTTGTCCTTCAAGTACAACTTGTTCTTCTCCGCTGCTTTGAGATGATACGGAATCTTGCCATCCTGTGCAGCACTCCGCTCCTTCTTCTTGAACTCTGACAAGACCCGCTCTCGTCTCTGCCTCTCTTTGCTGGCTTGTTCTCTGGACTGCATCGAGCCCAAGGTCTTTTCTAATTTGGCCTTGACATCCGGGTTGTTCTCCTTCTTGATCTTCTCCTTCAGAATTCTCATCTCGTCTTTCTTGTAGTCCTCTAGAAATCCATAGTTCTTCCTGGTATATGCTGTGTTTGTCGATTTTGTGGTCATATCCGGATCGAAGCGTGGATCTCTCCTCTCGATTTTCTGAACCTCGACCGCCTCTCGACTACGACCAACGGGCTTTTTCGATGAGACTTCTGTTGGTGCATGTTTGTTGTCTCGTTTCCTCTTTAGACTCTTTGGTCGGTCCTGACCTTGCGCTCGATCTACTTTTTCGACCGTCTGTAAGCTTTTAGATTGTCCCTTGGGCACAGTGTCCCTTGTCGTCCTTGACTGTGCTTTTACTAGAGTTCCGAAGGGTATTTCTGCCAAATCTAGAGGTGTAAGGAAGGTTCCACATCCGCCCAAGATGACATACCATCCTTGATGGCTTCCTCAAGATCGGCCGCCGAGTCAGACTGCTCCTCTTCACTGTCATCGAGATCTTCAGCGCTCAGGTTGCCAAGGCTGATGTCGTCGTCCGATTCTTCGCTAGCCTCTGCGACGTTTATGCGCCGCAATGTTCCTTGTTGTAGATTTCGCATTCTCGGTAGTTGCTGACGCCTGAACGCAAGACAGGAAGATAGCAACGTGATATTCTGAACCAATTCCCGCGACTGATGGTCTAGGAGCAAGGACGAGTCGGTGCTTGTGTAGCAATATTTCAAGAGATTATGCTAAAAGTTGATGCGGAGGTGCCGTAGTGGCAACTGCGCGTTGGTTGTCATGTGCTTCTGATCACGATCATTCACTCGTCCACTCACTCAGAACCTTGACTTTTACTTGTCTGCAATCGCCCCCAACTAGATGCGATGGATTGTTGTATCACAAATACAACCGTCCAGGCTAGTGGGCAAGGAAGTCCGTTGACCAGCATAAACTTTCATTTTTCATCTACGAACGCCCCTCGCTTGTTACTGAACCAATGCCTTCTGCTACAAATGGACGCTATGCAATTTGAGCCATCAAAAGCAACTGAAATTGAATCACTGTTTGAGCGCTTTTCTGATGAGATCTTCGGCACGCGCCTGACAGTCCGAACCCTCCTTCCAAGTGTAGATCTTGATTTCTGGAGGTAGAGAGGCACGGGCTTTCGCTAGCCGGACCTCCCACGCCTGTGTGCGCTCCTGAGCTTTGGTCAAACGTCTGCCCTCGCGGTAGTATGACGAGTTGCCAGACATGGATCTAAGCAAGGCTGGTCGACGAGAGCCGATGATGGATTCCTGCACACCGGCTGGGAAGGAAGATGTAGACGATGTCCTCGAAAGTGAGGGTCTTGAAACGGGCTTGACAGTCGTAGTCGTGTTCGGTTCCTGATTTTCCTCTCCTTTGCTCCAGAAACGTAAAGCTGTCGGTTTTCGTGGTAACGTAGGTTTCCCAGGTTTTTGGTCCGTTGTGCTCCGCAATGTTGAAGTCTCATTTGTCTCTAGCGCTTCGGGTTTGAGCTTGATCGCACTGGCTATAGATGGCAGGCCCAAATCTATCATATCGGCCCAATGTGACTTGCTCGAATCTGCAGATTGGATGTCCTTGGCAGATGACACTGCCGAGGAGTCTAGGTCGATAAGAGCCTGTCTCTTCCGGTCCGGCAGACGAGGGGCAGGGCTAGCGACCTCTGCGACTGACTCCAGCGCGTGCGTTCCCGATCCACTATCAACAGAATTATCTCCCTGCCCAGCTGAGAAGAAATCCTCGCCGGATTCTCCCGTTGGTGTTGCCGTTGCAGACTTGACGGAGCTGACATCTCGGATGAATATACCTAGGATCTGCTTAGCATACTCGGAGCGTGCCAATTCCGTGTAGAGTTCCAGATCTTGTTCACCAGAATCACCTATCAAGATGAACTTTCTGTTCGGGAAGTCCACGAGAATTCTTTCAACGTTTGCCCTCTTCTTTTCAGCTGCGGGCTCGAACATGCCTTGAAGGAAGCCAGAATATTGTTTTAGATGTATAGAGCCAGCAGGAAGTCCTGCTATCTTGATGAAGGAGGCTAAGCATGGCCACAATTGATACGGTGCGTTCGACACATAATGAATATTGCATCCCATGGATTTCATGGACTCGTACCAGGGACGTACACCGTTGATCGTCAGTGTCGGAAGATCTCGCACAAAGGCATTTCGGAAAGCTTCTCGCATGCCAGCTAGGATGTTCGTATGCTTGACAGTATCGTCAACATCGGAAATCACACTCACGCCTGCTTCGCCTACGAAATGTATCTCAGTTGATCCAGAAACGTCCTTTTCATCTATCCGAGCTTCTAAGCAATTGACCTTTGACATGTCCTTCTGCGATTGTGGAATCTTGATAGCGCCACGAAAGTGGCCGTTCTCGCTCGTGATCAGCTTGGTCGAACTTATTCTTTCGCCATCTGCATATATGTCGCAGCTGAGGACACGTTCGGGAGCTGCTTTTGCCAGGAAAGGCGAAATCCGGGTGGCCAAATTAGCATGACAATTTACTAGATCGTGATCCGAGTAGTGACGAGTGAATTTCTGACTATCGTTTGAGTCTTGTCTTTTCATGCTGCTTGACCGGGTCAACCGCGAGGTCCCTTCAGTAGGAATGGACGACGCGAATGGGAAGGATGATGCCCTGGATACATGTGCTCCCGGGGTCGATGGGGCCGAGGTATCAGACTTCCCGGAATGGTCATGATGATCTGACAATTCTGAATTTGCAAAGGACGCGTCTATCTTGCCAATGTCGCTCAGGCTCCTGCTACCAAGATCCGGTGCCAAATCACCATTGTCTATTTTATGAAGCTTAGCAGTTGTCTCGGAAGCACCTGTATCGGGTATTGCTGGCAGACCTGCCAGACTACGAGCCAGGAGCATTGTGTAACGGTTACGTCGGGATTGCTTACCAGCCGGCACGGGCGTAAACAGCCAACCATGTATATTGACGCTGTACTCATTTTCTGAGCGCCGTGTCCGACTGGCATATGATGGGAAGAATACCAGTTCTAACGAGTTTGAAGAATATCTATTCACAGCTTCGAGATCCTTATCGTTGGAAGCAGTGGAGATGCGAGAGTTTAAGGGAGATTGTGCAATGGAGGTACGTAGGTACCTCAGTGCCCTTCGGTAACCGGATTGGTTGATCATATCCGCATCATTCATGTTTGATAGGCAGTTGACATGGGCAGGACTCCACGAGAGATGATTCTATCTTGTTATGAAAGTGCCCAGAGAATTCGATATGGATCTGATAAAGGACAAAGCAGCTGTCCTCTACGATGAAGCTGAAGCGATACCTGACGCCTGTTTTGTATGTTCAAGCGGAACGGAAGAATCGAACAGTCAGACAAACTCAAGCTCACGTCGGCCACCAGAATCTACTTTCTATCGAGGTTGAATTGATGGAGCGAGAGTCTATAACCGTGGCTGTGGAGTGGACAGGATCAACACGAGACGAATACGAGAGAAACCTCGCTTAGCTCTTCCTGCTTTGGAAGCGCACATCACAACCTTGAAAAACCTTCGTTCGGAAGCAAAGAACAGCCGTGCACCGGAAAACTGTCGCCAGCAACAAGCATCGAGATCTAGATGCGAATAATTTTTGGCTGCATCGAGTGGATCGACCTGCGTTGTGGGATCACCCCTTTAAATATACGTAAATGTGTGTTTACATGCAGATCATGTCGGTTTCAATGTTGGCAGAGGCACGGAACTTGAGGAACACTGACCATGTTTGTGATTGCGCGAAGATTGTGCGACTCCTGTGGATGTAGCCTCTTGCCGTTACATCAGTATGTTGAGGGCCAGTATGTAGGCTTGTATGTCACCACTGTCCGATCGTCAGCACGAAAGCAGAGGGAAAAGCAGCAAGGGTTTTTCATCAGCGACGAAAAGCTTAAGGGCCCCAGCAGGTTTAGCAGCATGCGTGGCATATATTTTCGGCCCACAAACGTGGTGGATGCGTCACTCTGGCTCGAGGCACTTGACGTTGTGGTCAGACAGAAGTTGAGCCGCCTCTACGTGAAGCTTAAGGAGAGAGAGAAAAAAAGTCCAAGCGCTAAATTTAGCGACGGGGGTCCATCTGCAGAGGAGGAACGGGAACGGAGGGTTACACAAGCCTCCTCGAGTCTCATCCCACTGGACCGCCCTCTCCTCTTGCTGCCTCCTGCCTACCAACTACTGCTGCTCCATCCAATACCAATTCCTTCCTGCAGAGCTTTCCATTCCTTCCACGGTTCGCCCAGCTTCCGTGCCTTTGAACTGCCTTCTTCACGCGTGTTTGCCTGGGACGATTTCTCTTCGACGGTCGCTACCCATTCTTGTAAAGCCTAAGAGTCTTCAGTGTACAAGCTCAGCGCTTCTCTCTCCTTCTTTAATACTAGCAATCATGCGACTTTCTTTCATCGGCGCCCTTACTATGGCGGCTGCCGTGCAGGCCAAGCTTTGGGCTCGTCAAGCAACGAACATCAACGTCACCAACTCTTCGGCAACTTCGACCTTCCCTTTCGCTCAGTCTTCCATTGCACGAAGTTCGAGCCTGATTTCTAGTGCCCCAGTGTCAAGTGCGATCCCTTCGGTCTCAAGCTCTGCTCCTGTCAGCTCAAGTGACCCTACTAGCAGCGCTCGTCCGTCATCTTCAGCAGTCTTGCCAACATCAAGCGCGTCGTCAGGCACTCCTTCAAGCTCAGTGGCCACTTCATCCACAATCGCTCCAAGTTCTTCGGTCTCGATCATCACGGCGGCCAATGGGGCCATCACCATGACGACCATTGTTGGCGGTGGTGGTGCTGCCGCCCCACGAGGGACTAGTACTCAATTAAACGTCGTAACGAATGTCAACACCGCTACCGGTGGTGCCGCTACTGCGACCGCAACCTTGAACGCTGCAGGACACAACGCTGTGTCTGGAGCTGTGGGAGTCGCCGCAGGTGTCCTCGGACTCATCTTTCTTTGACTTCTATAGCGCAAGAAAAGACATCGTGCGAGGCGCATCATGTACTTCTATCCTCGAAAACGATCAACTATTTAGCTTAGCTTAAACTATAATGTGACAATTGTAATGGCATCATGTTGCAAGAATTGATGATGGCATTAGGCTGTCCAAGACACTTTTCTCTGTGGTGTAAATGCCGTGCCGAACTTGTGTAATCGTTCAACGGTGTACATCATTGTGAGATAAGAGAAGGGATCTTGTACATCTAGTCATACATAATAGCTGTTCAAGCAGAAAGAAAGAGAGAGAGAGAGAGAAGGTGAGCTTCAGCATTGGGTACAAGTGGTCCAGGAAGAGTAAATCTACCCGCCCGGGCCAATTGAGTCTGCGGCGTGCGACTTCAAACTTTCCGTGCTCATTCACTGTGGCCATCCATCAATGACTGCAGAGACAGCTCTCAAGGTCGTTTTCACACGTACCCTCATGTCTTCTCACTCGTAAAACTCCGTCAGCTCAAAGTCTCTGTAAACCTGATACACCTTTGGCAATCCAGGTACCATATACTTGCCTTCCGAAAGAGGACGGCGTCAGGTACATCTGGTCACTCGACACCGTAGAGACGATTGAGGGACTTTCCAACAAGGAGGCCGGGCTGCCGATTGTACAATACCCACATACTGCATAGAGCCCGAGACACTAAACCTAGGCGAATTGAATAAGACACAGCCATGGCACCCAAAGGCACCCAGCAAGAAAAGAAGTCCGCCAAAGTCAAGGTGGACAAAACCTTCGGCATGAAGAACAAGAAGGGAGCGAAAGCACAGCAAGAGGTTAGCAAATTGAAAAGGCAAGACGCCGAAGCAGGAAACCCGAAGTTACGAAAGGAAGCCGAAGATCGCAAACGGGCTGCAGAGCAGAAGAAGAAAGACGCTGAAGCTAGGAAGGCAGAGCTAAATGAGCTCTTCAACACAGTGCAACCTGTACAGAAGGTACCATTCGGAGTCGATCCCAAGACCGTGCTCTGTGCATTCTTCAAAGCTGGAAAGTGTGAAAAAGGAAGTAAGTGTAAATTCAGTCATGACCTCGATGCGGACCGCAGGACAACGAAGAAAGACATATATACAGATGTCAGGGACAAGGAGAAAGAAGACGATACTATGGACAAGTGGGACGAAGCGAAGCTACGAAGTGTGGTGCTCTCGAAGACAGGCAATCCAAAGACGACGACAGAGATTGTATGTAAATATTTCCTCGAAGCTGTCGAGACACAAAAATATGGGTGGTTTTGGATCTGTCCGAATGGTGGAGACAATTGTCAATATCGTCACTCTTTGCCTCCTGGATTTGTACTCAAGTCGAAGGAGAAGAAGAAGGATGACAAAGAAAAGGTGTCCTTGGAGCAGTTCCTGGAAACTGAGAGGCACAAAATTGCGGGAGAGAAGACTCCAGTTACGCTCGAGTCCTTTACCAAGTGGAAGAACGAACGAGTTGCAAAGAAACAAGCAGTTGAGGACGAAGATAGGAAGCAAAAGGAACAGCGACGTGCGGCTGGAAAGATGACTGGCCTGTCAGGTCGAGAAGTCTTTGCCTTCAATCCAGATCTGCTGGATGACTACGATGAGGATGATGATGAAGAGTTCGACCTCACGCAGTACATGAAGGATCGTCGCTCGGACGCTGGCTCAGATGACGAGGACGATGAGGAAGATGAAGATCAAGACGATGATTCTGCGTCGGTCACTACGAGCGTGAAAGGATCCGTGAAAGGATGAGACCAGCATAGCGTTGCGTGTGCATATACAAACACTTTTGGCAACATTGTCCCTGCGGCTTTTCTGGAGCACGACTTTGGCTGAAACCTAATCTTGCAAGCAAAGAAGCTTATAGGATAGGTTGATGCTCTCCATTCAAGAGCTTATCTAGATTTGAGAATACGTGAGGTGAACATAAACTGAACGATGTGCTTAATGTTAACATTGGCGTTTTTGTTAGGTATGCGAGGATTGCATTCTGCTCCGTCCCCATCGCCTCTCCTCACTTTTCCGCCATCCATCCCACGCACGCACAGCGCCCCAATCCTGCTCACAATCCTGCCCCGGATTCGAGCTTCTTCTACAATGCAATGTCAGTCCGTATCAGCGACAACTGACTGTAAGGTTCGGACCATTGCTATTCTATACGATGGTGAATGCTATGAGCCCTGCCTCGCTCTGTCGCATCGTGCGCAATTCACTTGATCCACAAACTGGACTGAAGAGTCCTTACGAAGCCATAGCGTGCCTTTCGCACGCATGTATGCTTACTGCAGGCTTCACCTTTCTTGGTCTGAGTGAGGACCATCACGCCGAGAGGCAGATCACGATCGATGACCTGTCTGCTTTACCCTCTGATTGGAATTCTTCGAGCTCTTCTGCTTACGCGTTCCGATACTCTCATTCTCATCTTGACTCAGGCTATATACTCAGAATCAGCAGACTAGGCACGAAAACCCTGATTTTTGGTTCCTCTGGCGACGAAGAAAAGACTACGTCATTCGAATTGTCTACACAACAATATACTGATTCGAACGGCTATCCCTGGAAACCTGATGGGCATACTCACTCCTTGACGGATGCGTACGTCTCCATGACACGAATCAAGGACTTTTCAAACCTGTTCATCAACAAATTATTGCAGGGGACGATCGAGGACGAGGAAGAGGAAGTCCAGGGTGTCCCCGAACAAGACAAGCCCATACAGCCATTGGAAGGACGAGCCAGTCAATCCGTGCGACCGACTGATCCCAGTGTAGACTCTCAAAGTGATCAGCCACGTCCGGGCTATGATCCGCTGAGAGTCCCACCGAGACCAAATCCTGTGCCTTCCGACTGGCCTCCAGAATTCGATGATGAACATCAAATGCAAGGCTCAAGGCACGGCAATTACGGCGGACTTGGAGGCTATGGCGGTGTCGGAGGCATTGGGGCAGATGACCTGAGACCGCCGGGGATAGATGCAATGAACCCCTTCGGTCACTCAGGAGGCCACCGAGGGATGCATCCAACTCCAGGGGACATCTTGTACCCTGGTCGTGAGGACGGTAGCAATGCTGGAGGTTTCCCTGGAGGACCACCAGCCGGCGCTCGATATGATCCAGTCTTCCCGGGTGATCGCAACGGCCTGCGTGGAGGCAGAAGCCTTGGGCGAGGTGGTTTCAACCAACTCAACATGGGAGGGGCAGGTATGAATGACGACATGTTTGGCTAGAATATCCATGCTTCCAAAGCTAGACAGACGACGATTTATGATGATGAGGATATGACATGAGGAATCAGAAGCGCAGATAAGGACTAGCTTGAGCTGCCAGTCACTTTTGTAATGTTTGTTGTTTCCTGTTGTTGTAAGTCGGTTGTGGGAGTGCATCACATGAAATTACATGGAATTAGTGCGGCTCCGCAGTTGATGTTTTTTGTCAATGCACAGATCTCGCCTTTGTCGACCATATGCATGTACTCGAGTACACGCATTCGAGCCCGCGTGCAATAAAGATGTCAAGCCAGTAAAGACATCTTTTAATCCTCGACTTCTTCGTAATAGTTACTTGACCCAGTAGATCGACAGGATGATTCTATAGAACTGTTTCTCAAATTTCTCAGTCCGTAGCGACCGCCGTCAGTAATGTTTAGTACGAGAGCGGCCAGCTATGGCCTGTTGGCACTGGACGCAGTCCTTTGTGCACTCATCATCATGAGAGTCAGCTATACAGAAATCGATTGGACAGCATACATGCAACAAGTCTCACAGTTCCTTGGCGGTGAACGAGACTACGGCTTGATAAAAGGACAAACAGGACCACTAGTCTACCCAGCAGGTCACGTCTACCTCTACTCCCTTCTCTACTATGTAACAGACATGGGCAAATCCATCGTTACGGCACAAGTCATCTTTGCGGGACTGTATTTGGCAACTATAGGCATCACTATGGCTACATACCGAAAAGTCAAGGCACCAGTGTATATTTTCCCACTACTGGTGCTCTCGAAACGGATGCACTCGATATACCTGCTTCGACTCTTCAACGACGGCATATCGACACTGCTGTCGAGCGGCATGACTTATTGCTACGTCAGGAAATGGTATTACCCTGCGACGATCCTCTTTGCACTCTCGTTGAGTGTCAAGATGAATGCGTTGCTCTACGCACCGGCAATAATCATGATTTTAGTGCAAGGTCAAGGAGTCCTCACGGCACTTCGTCACGTCCTCTTGATCATCCAACTTCAACTCGTCCTCGGACTGCCCTTTCTGCTGGACCACCCGACAAGTTACCTCTCCGGGGCATTCAATTTCACGCGGGTATTCGAGTACAAGTGGACCGTGAATTGGCGATTCCTGCCTGAACCAACGTTCCTGTCGAAAGGATTCGCGGGATACTTACTACTGGGCCACGTCCTCACGCTACTCATCTTTGCCGGCACGAGATGGAATCGACCTTCGAGACGGTCGCTCGCGCAGCTCATTTCCACGTCTGTGCAAATCACGCTGGGAGTCCTGTTTCCCACGGGACTCGACCGACCTATGGCTGAAATGACGGCCTCGTTCATCTTGACGACGTTGTGTACGTCTAATCTGATAGGCGTGCTCTTTGCTCGATCGGCGCATTATCAGTTTTATAGTTGGTTCGTGTGTTCGGTGCCGTACTTGTTGCATAAAACGGGGCTGCCGTTCCCCTTACAGATCGTCCTGTGGGTCGCTCAAGAGGTGGCATGGAACGTCTATCCCAGTACGCATTGGAGTAGTGCCGTCGTGGTTGCCGTGCCTTTCGTCACATTGCTCGCCGTTTGGATCGGCAGCGCGAGAGATGTCGTCGGGGTCGTCGTGACTGAAGAGTCGCATACCGAAGCTCAGAAGAAACAAGCGAGACGAGCGAGACAACTCAAGCAAGTTCGGGCTGGACTCTAGGCGACCGAAGAAAGATAGTGCTCCATTTGTGTATTATAGCATGAAATCCTGATACTGGCCAGAAATCATCAAAAGAGCATTTCTTCTCTCAAACTTGTTGCTACATGCTGTATTGCTACACTCCAAAAATGGTTTTTCTTCTTCACGGAACTATATACCCAACCTCCCCAAACATTCCTGATCCATTCTAAAACTATGAATCAATAATTCGATATGCTACTCAAGATCTGAATCGCTAACTTAAATAGCCTTGACCTTGCCAGCCGCCGTCTCTGCCTTGATACCGGCGATGCGGGCTGCTTGCTTGCTTCGGTGAGCAGTATAGGATTTGTCAGTCCCCATGTAGTGGTCCCACCATCGGAACGAAGTGGAATAACAGTTGACCTGCACAATCAGCATCTA
Organism: Taphrina wiesneri; assembly: GCA_005281515.1. NCBI lineage: Eukaryota > Fungi > Ascomycota > Taphrinomycetes > Taphrinales > Taphrinaceae > Taphrina > Taphrina wiesneri. The sequence continues at coordinate 199,271 of RHGK01000017.1, forward strand.
GTTCTTCGACCAATGGACCTTCTCGAGGACGAGCGGTCCTTTCATGGATAACTTACGAATTTTTCGTGGTGGAAATCGTGGTGATCAGCACCAGACCAGAAAGGAATAATCTTGTTGAGGGACCAAGGGAAGTCGTATCCCGAGTGGGCATCGATGGCTTGGAAGAGTCGTAGGACGATCCAAGTATACATCGTCACAAGGTGGAGATTCTTTGCCAGTGCGCAGTAAAGTATAGGTGAACCAACAGTGCCCATACCCAGAATCATGACTTCGAGAGGATGAGCGTATTCCGCGGCAAGACCGAAGGGTGCAGAATACTTGTGGTGCAATTTATGAATGTGCTTGTAGAGAGGTCCATAGTGTAAAGCACGGTGTGCCCAATAGTGGAAAGCATCCTCCATGACGAAGAAAAGAGCGATTTGCAGTGTCATTTGCAGTATGGACGGGAAGGGCACCTCTGTGCTGAGCCCAAAGTAAACACACATCGGGTGGAATAACCAGATCTGTGGCAGCTCTACTGTGAAATGCGAGAGAAGAACCAATTTCGTACACTCCCATTGTTCAGCGGCAGAAGGAGCCTTGCCAGGTTGCAGTTTGTATTTTCGAAACATCTTCATGTTGTCGATGATGATCCATGGCAAGCATCGACCGAAGTAAACAACCTCGTGTAGGACGAATGACATGATTCCAGTCGCCACAACATCGTTGTTCATCCAAGTATAATAAGCTGACCAGAGCTTCTCGAAGTAGCCTGGAAACCGGTTAGACTATACACAATTTGATAATCCATAAATTAAACACGTACTCAGTTGAGGCATTGAGACTGCAGTCTGCGCTAAGACTGCAGAGTATGTGGAGTTGAGCATCTTCGAATTTCCCAGACACAAGTTACAGCACGACCAAAAACAACTATCCAGACGTCGCTTTCTGCCCTCTAACCGACAAGAAATATCGATGTCAAGAGAAAGTAGTTGCAATGATCCTTGGTTGAAACCGGGAAGTTGGGCGTTCGAAGGTTGAAGGTTGAAGGAAGATCAGCCCACCAGATTCTTGACATTCACGTGCCAATCAGCCCACTTCATGCCCCCAAAGTGGCGACTCTTCCTTGTCGTATTTCCTCGTATAATATTCCTAAGTGATGATCATCCACTGATGATCACCAGACTGATCAGACTGATCAGACTTACCTGATCAGACTACCCAGCACAATGCTCAACATCAACAGATTCAACACCATTAGAAGGTGATTGTACAGAAGTCTCCATTGTTGGTGAATTATTCATGAATGACCATATTCAGATGTTAACGACCGAAGATACATGTTTTTTGAGGTGGTGACCATGCGAGTGAACATCCAATGGTTTGATCCAGTCGTGCCCCGGGGCTGAAGCTTGATTAAAGTCATGTCCGCTACAGATGGAGCAATAATGCAAGCCTTTATTGCGTTGATCGCTGTCTTGGATGACGCAAGAGACGTGCGATTCCGAACGAACAAGTCGGTCTCGTAGGATGGACGACCGCAGCTGGCCAGAGAGCTACGGTTGAGGTCTACCTCTGTAGATTTCGTGGCGCGCATGATGGATATATTACACTTTGACAAGCCCAGTGTGCCCCTGACACCACTCTTCCTCGAGTGCGAAGTCCACGGTCACAGCGACCGTCCCTCGATGACCACTAGCCAGTTCTGCGTCAGTGACAGCCATCTTGCATTCATGTTGCGAAAAATCAATTGTGCTTCGCTTCAAAGGTAGGATTCGTTCGAGCTGGCTATTCTATATCAGTATTGCTGATCTTCTACAGTTGAATCGAATAGATTGTCAGAAGACACCTTTCATGGTGGACAGTCATGCCACACTATGAGATTTTCGAGCTTCTGGACCTCAGGAAATATGCAGACGCTCGGACGCTCAAATTCCACCAGAACGCCAAGCTCTACGGACTCATCGACGAGAATCGCACGGAGAAGTTCAACTTTCAGGACACGACAGAGGATGACTTGCCCCTTCTTGTCCACAAGATTGCTACAAACCTGCCCGTAGTCTCACGCACGCCCCATTCTTTACACTATTGGTCATCTGAACACCGCACCGAGCAAGCTTCCCTCCCTACCTTCATGCTTGAGCTCATGAGAGCTGAAGCTACGCAACTTTTGAGCAAGTCGAAGCATCCTGCGTGGCCTTCCAAAGTAAGCTACAGGAACTATACTACACACACCTTTGATTCAGAAGCAGCAAATGACACTTTACACAAAGACCAGATCGAAGAGCGGGATTCGAGCCTGCAACGCCAGTGTCCAGGAGTTGATATCATTGCTACAGATCCGTACGAGCAGTCCTCGAACAAGGAAGTCTCTGACTTTCCAAGTTTCGACTCACCTGTAACCAGAAAACCTAGATCGGACTCAGCAACCTCGATTCTTGATCTCAGTTCATACATCAAGGCTGTTCGGACTTGTGAAACGGCTCATTCGAGCTTTAGCAAGCTCAGTAGCAGAAGTGCTACACCTGAAGTTGTCCCGAAGTTTCCACTTGCAGAGGTAGAATGCGATGAGGCACAGAATCATGTCGGAAGTGGTTCGAGGATCGGCCTAACTCCTTGCCAGTTAGCACCACGCACATCATACAGTGTGCAGGGACAGGGTATAGACAATGCAGACCAAGTCGATATCGCGAGAACGTCCTCACAATCAAACACAAACATAGACCATTGCACAGTGATAAATCCTGCAGCAGACACGAGTGATTGCAAGCAACATTCGGAGGTTGACACTGCGTTGCTCGCCCAGCCATCCACCGAATATGGCTCGACTTGTGTAGTAGACTCATGTTCAGTAAGAGAGGAAGCACGGGATGAATTTCTTTGCACAAGCATGAACATTGCCCAGTCTGAACACCATAGTGAATCTAGAGAACTTGATTGTTATCATTCGACTTACAACACAATGGGGTACGAAACACGGGTGGATATCGGGACCAATAAGATCCGGATGCATTGCTCATCTGACTCGAATCACGAGAGTTCTCATATCTGCGCGTCGAATGCATTGTCTGTGTTACAATTTTGGACGCTGACGGACGACAATGCTGAAATATATTCGACCGATAACATCTCGAGATCAAAGGATGATGCTTACTATAGTGAGGAAACGAAAATTCTAAGATCACCGATCCTTGATCACAATCCAGCTTGGGGTTCAAAACCAGGAAAACGTCTCGCATGGAAGGACACATCCGCGAGGCCATTACGGCCTAAACGCCGACGAAGCTCCACTCCAGAAACACAGAGTCCGCAGCAACATTGGAAGATAGAATCAGACAAAGAGCTATGGAGCGATGTGAAAACAGAAGTGGAGACCCGTGTAACACTTATCAGTAGCTGGCTCGAAAGTCTGCCCATTGAAATTGAGGAATCCCTCGTAAGAAACGTAAGCGATGCTCAACATGCTATCGATCAGCCTGCCAACCCTGCGGTGTGCGATCGGCAAGACAGCGAACACAAGTACTGCGCAGACCAGATCATTGGCGAAGAAGCACTGCCGATGCAGGAATGCGGCGACGAAGCTTCAACCGTAAGGACAGACTCGAAGCCACTTCGATTGCGTTGTTCAGACTTGAGGAAGGCAGTAGAGGCAGAGGCCGCCTCGAGATTGCTGGAGAGCACTAGTGTATCTGGCAGTAGTGCAGAACAGATTGAATAGCTGCTCTAAGGACCAAAGACAATTCTACATAGAATATAGCTACAGAAATAAGATGGATGATGGTTGAGTGTGTCCTGTGGTTGCAGTCTAGCCACAAGTCAGTGCATCTGTGCACTCAACTAGTGGTGCTTGGTAAAACACGTTGACATGTGAGACTTGGAGTGGAAGAACATCGAAGGCTAGACGGCGCCAATGAGCTCTCAGGCTGGCTATATCGATGAGGGTTGATGATTAAGGATGGAGTCATTGCAGACTTAGGCTCCAACGCTGGCTTCCTTTGCTGCGAGCTTCTCTGTTTTGGCCTTTTGCTTCAACACATCCTGTTCATGTTGCTTGAGCGCGAATTCGGGGTGTTTGGAGTGCCAATTATATGCCCTAAAGAATTGGTAGGCACCACCGAGACCGACACTGGCATTAATGGCAGCGAGGGCATAGTTTCTTGGGGTGATCACGAAACACCATCTCGTCCAGATCGAACCCGTGACCATGAGAGCGCCTTGCTGTGACATTGATATCTGCTCTGCCGGTCTAAAGTAGTCTGCAAAGGACGCTCCAGCGACACAAAGCTTTGCCACGGGAGCCCAGAAGTGGGAAGCTGTTGATGTTCGTCAACGTTTGTGTGAAAACACGGGCGAATGAGACTTACTCTTCGGGCCCACAGGAGAATTCCATAATGCACCAAGTCTAGATGCCATTATGTTGATACGAGCAGATCAGAGAACTATGAAGTTGAAGCAATTCGAAGACCAGCAACAAGCTCAAACCAAAGCATCATTGACCGAGGGGTTGTCTCGACCGTCTCTGGCGGCATCCATTAGCGCACAAAACTGAGCTCCTTGAGCTTGGCGAACTCGCGACTGAAGGGATCTCCATCCTCCTCAATCAGTGTGAGTGTGTGTGTGCGTGGGATTGAGCCCTGGAAGACTGCGACATCCGACAAGTACGAGGTGAAGGACAAGAGCTAATGAATAGCCGCTGGACTATCCGTGGATCAACAGAAAGTGCAGACGCTCCAGCCGGGAAATCTTCGGGTTCAGGACCTCACAAATTCACTTGGTTGTGATGTTCTCGTGGGAGCTCAGGCAGTCTCAACCCATTCAGGCTGCAATCGACAAATTTCACACCCACAGCTGGAATCAGGTTGACCGGTCCCTACTCGTCGCACCTGCCTCACTAGCCATATCAGACTAGTTGAAAGAGTCTTCCTTCGATAACAGTCGACATATAACAGAATGGCAAAGATCTCGAAAGATGTCACTTCCTCGCGAAGAAAGCAGAGAAAGGCTCACTTCGCTGCACCCTCCTCAGAGCGACGAGTCAGGATGAGCGCTCCTCTGTCAAAGGAGATGCGAACGAAATACAATGTCAAGTCACTGCCTATCCGAATTAACGACGAGGTCAAGATCACCCGGGGAACCAACAAGGGCAAGGAGGGAAAGGTCACCTCTGTGTACCGAAAGAAATATGTCATCCACATTGAGCGAGTTACCCGTGAAAAGGTCAACGGTGCTTCAGTCCCTATCGGTATCGATGCTAGCTCAGTCGAGATCACCACCGTCTCGCTCAACAAGGACCGATCAGATCTCATTGTTCGACGAGGTTCGTAGCCGAAAGATGAGCTATCAAGAGCACAGGACTAACGAATGACAGGAGGAAACAAGGAGTAAATGCATTAAAAGTGGGAGGCAGGATTTTGATTGCGGATGGATGAAAGAGTTTTCCTCACAGCGTTCTTTTCTGAGCATCTTTTAAACTTCATGAAATCATCCATTTGCACATTCACCCTCGGACCATTGCATAGCACACGCCGACACAAGCTCTCGCAGCGGTCTGAAGTTTGACGCGTGGTGATCCTGGGCAAGAAAGATGCACATCATGTCGAATACGTTATCCTTACACCTTACACATTCCCATTCTATTCACTTTCCATCTGACTCACTCTCAGCCTCTTCATCAGGCTGCACCGTATACTCTCCAGCACAATCCCACCGACTTCCACCTGCCTTGACTGCAACGTACTTTGTGAAGGACAAGATACCTGGATCCCGCATGACAATCGTCATTTCGTTCCATGTGGCATTGGCAGTCAACAAGACTCCATCGTCCTCGTCCTCTTGTGCACCTTTATAAACAGCAGCATCCTCGTCCTCGTGTGGTGCCATGAAACAGGAATACCCGCCTACCTCTCCACCGTCCCAGACGTCCTTGGGCGGAGTCATGCATAGATTGACTTCAATCAGTAGTTGCTGATTCGATGTTGCGAGGGTATAGTCGAGTCCCGGCCTGAACCTACGCACGAAAGCGTGACGAGAGGTCGGGACGAGGGAAGTGACTAGTGACAACCATTTCCTGAATGCGTTGGAAGCAAGACACTCTTGAATCTCCCGTAGTCTCTGTGCGGCTTCATTCCATTCTTCCGTAGCTACCGCGGCGGTGGCATCATCGAGGACCATGAATCGTTGACGATGAGGTGGTCCATGGATTCGCCATCCGTGACCGGTGCCCGTTCCATGAGGAGTCATCTCATCTGCCCTGATGCCATCTCCCTCATCCGTCTTTCGTAGAACGTCAAGTAATGAGTTTGCTACATCCGGCCGCAAGAGTTCCGATAATTGTATGTGAGAGTCTTCACAAAACTTGTCGTTTATCTGCACTAATGTGCGAAGACTCAAGTACTGCGGATTAATCAACTTTTCAAGCACCGCTACATCTTCCGGCGTCAACTCCTCAGCCTGTGCCATGACGTGCTTGTAGTCGTCGAAAGTGTCGTCCGCGGTGGAAAGCAATTGCTCCAACGTCGATTTCGCCTTTTCCTCCTCTTTTCGCTCAGACTCGTTGGCATGACTATCGAATCCCTCCTCGCCTTCCTGGGCGACGTGGAACCAACCACTGATACTCAGCCTCTCTTTTCCCTCCGCCACGACTTCCTCGACAGAGTGGAAGCTGTGGCCTGGTTGGACGGCAAACATGATAAATTGGTTCCAACTAGGCGGTAACGTCAAGGACGGCTCGTCTACGGGTATGCCTGCTTCTTTGACCGGGTACAGCTCGAGTGCACCTCCATACGATGGTAGCCACGCTTCGTCCGGGTCTGGGAGGTACAGAATATAGCTCACGCTGCGCGTACCAATCACGTCGTCGTGGTTGAGTAAGTGACAACCTTGGGTGTAGTTGTTGATGGACATGTCTATCTTTGTGCCACTCAATGGTCCCACTCCAGTCACTTTTCGCAGAAACGAGCGAAAGTCGGGAGAGTACAGTGCGTTCCTCAGGGTCGACAAGTTGGACAACTTAGATAGTTCTTCTCCCTCCAAGCCATCGAGATTGGCCAAGTCACCCGTCTGTTTGACTTTGTAAATGTCTGTTTCCTTCTCAGTAAACACGAGGTTTGCCTTGATTTCTGCACGAACTTTTCGGACGAGGTCATCTTGGAATAGTTGAGGTATCAGAGAATGATGATATGGCCTCGAGTCTTTGTATGCTTGCGCATACTTGGCAGTAGAGTCTGACGACAAAAGTCCGGTAGCGAATCGTTCGGAAGTGCTCGGGCTCTCGTTACTCGTTTTCGCTCTCTTCACTGGTCGATTATCTGATTCTTCGTGATCCATGGAGGGCAAGTCAGTTGGGCTGTTGAATCCCTTCTATACAACGTCCCTTGTCCTGATGAATACAACGCATATATAATTCCCGAGATGGAATTCGAAGTTGAGTTTTGTTGTGGAGGTTGGTACCTGCGCCACAAGCGGTTCGCAATGAATTCTGGCGCAAATTGCTTGGATCTTTTCTGTTGCGCTTCCTCCGCCATCTCGCGCTCACTTTCCCTGCAGATGGACTCTATTCTTGAAGGTTCCTCGAGTAGCACAGACTAGAAGGATACCAGGCGTCTTTGGATTCTCGTGTGACGATGAGCAGTGTAAAGGATATCGACTCGCACCTCATACAGGCTCGAAGCTACATAGATAATCTCGAGTTTGGTGATGCTCAGGAAGCAATAGTCTCAGCTCTGAACCTCGACGCCAATTACGCTCCAGCGTACGAGCTACTGGGCGAAGTCTTTGCTGAGCAAGAACAACAGGCAAACGCCCGAGTAGCTTTCACGAAAGCCATTGAGCTGGATGTTGGGAGTCCCGATGCCACCACCGGGTTTGAAAAGTACTTGTGGATGGGACAACTTTGCGAAACTGGTGGAGAGCAGTCCATAGCATACTACAGAACCGGCGTGAAGCGACTAATAGGAGCCATCGCGGCGACGAAGGAAGATGATCAACCACCAATGAGAGCTAGATTGGCCAGCGCATATTCGGCCATGGCTGAACTGTACATGACGGATCTATGTATGACTGATAATGCCGAGGAACAATGCGAAAAGTATGTTACCAATGCTCTGTTGGCAGATGACAGATCTTCGGAAGCCTTGCAGACTCTGGCTTCCATGCGTTTATCACAGTCTCGAGTGGACGATGCAAAGAGCACATTGGCAAACTCCATGTCGATATGGAAAGACCAAGTGTCTGGCACACCAGGCTTTCCTACATATGCATCACGCTTGAGCCTTGTGCGCTTATTGCTCGAATGTGAGATGACTGACGATGCACTCGAAGTGTTGCAGCAGCTGGAACACGAAGTCGACGAGGTTGTAGACCTATGGTTCCTCTTTGGTTGGACGTACTATCTACAAGGAGAAGCCCATGCAGAGGGCACAGAAGAGAGGAAAGAATCCTGGGAGGATGCGCGAGATTGTTTACATAAATGCGAAAAGCTGTACCGCCGGCTGAATTGGGATGACGAAGCATTAAAAGAGCATGCCAGTGACTTGTTGGGGAACATCAATGCTGCAGGTATCAGCATCGAACACAAGGATGAGCCCGAGCAGGATCCGCAGATGAACGGAGACATTGAGGAGGAAGATTGGGAGAGTGATGAGGATGAGATGGATGAAAATTGAGCAGCATAGTTTGTCTGCCACGCTGTACTATATACTAATCATTTTTCCGGAGTCTGCAGATTGAGTGGAACTTTGATGCTCTGAGCCTTGAGCTTTACCCAACCTCTTCCTTTCTCTTGCTGCAGCTTTCTGTGCCTTTTTGGCTTCTTCCTTCTTTTCTCGCGCAGATGGTCGTTTGCCCGGCCTCGGTCCTTTCTCCTCTGTACTTACAATACTTACAATAGGGGGCTTTGATTCCTGCTTAGACTTATTGAGCATTGCTGAGTCGACGAGGTCGTTCTCTTCCAGTTCAACCTGGGCACTCTCAACCTCGGCATCGGCAAGAGTCGAATGCTGAATGGACTCTGCCAGGACACTCTCAGCCTCAGCTTCAGATTGCTTCTCGAGCAAGTGCTCGATTGCGGCGTTCACATTACCGTGAGAGTCTCCCATTGCTTGCCGGACTGCTGGTAGCTCAACACCTGGCACGCTAGCTAGACATATCTTCTCGAGATCAGACGGGGCGGCATCAGACGGTCGTCGTGCTTGATCAGGCACATTTGTTGCCTTGGGTAGGACTTGAGACGGGCCGTCGTGTGGTCCGTCCTTGTTTCTGATTGAGGAATAGTGCTCGTAGGAGTGGTAAGCAATATGCAGCATCTCGTGGCTCCGAAACTCCTCTGCTGATTTGCCCTCTGGCAAGACCACGTATGCAAGGCCCGGCTGATAGATTTTGATTGCCTTGTCTTTAACTCTCGAATAGGCGACTATTTCAAGGTTGTCTCCGTAGACGCCGTCATTGATCATTCTATCGAGATATCTATCATAATCCTCCTCCACAAAGAGTGCAAACTCTTCCTTGCACTGCCTCAGGTACTGTACGACATCGTGCCTAATCTGTTCATGAGTGTTGGCCTCTCCGACCTGATCGGCCAAGGAACGAAACAAGCAGTTTCCATCTCCCGTGATTTCTTTGATGTATAGACCTTGTTGAGCCAACTCGTGCTCGAGATCTTTTCCACCGTAGTCTGCCGCATCAGGGACATGATGCAATCGATGTCGCTTCTGAGACTTGTCGTTGTGCCGGTCCTTTTTTCCCATGCATTGTATCTAGTATAGATCTGAGCTGCCACGATGGACGATTCTTATGATATGGACTATACTCTGGTGTTGTACGAGAGTCGTCAAGAAGTGGTGATTTTAAGATGGTGAAGAGCAGCCATGTGCGTAAGTGTGGAGCCGCTAAGAGTTGCCTCAGAACAAATTCAAGCAAAGCTCCTTCGACCATCGCATCAGTCTACTGGTGCTGAGGGCTTCTGTAGCATGCTACAGAGACTGGTTCACTGATGAATAGAATTAGATCAGTGACATCAAAGCGTTGTTCGTGGGCGAAACAGGATATACAGGCATGGATGGGGCTGATTACCAACATAAGCATGAAATAACCTGATGCGTCGACAAAGACCTGCGCAGCAGAGACATGCAAAGGACGCACCTCGTCAACTACTCAACAGAGCACTTGATCTAGATGAATTAGTACCTGTTCCTCGACTTGCTAGTAAGATCGGCATAGAATCACCTTCGATCGGGGAATATCTACAGTCCAGGTCTGCACAACGGAGAAAACAGAAAGCAAGATCGTTAGTATCGCTCAGAACAGCAGCTGCAAGATTTCTGGCTCGTAATGTCGGTGCAATCTCTCTACAGGTACTTTGTCATTTACAATGGTCTCAGGCTAGATTCATCTGGGACATCATCGAGGCGGAACTCCTTGACTCTCTCGATGTGTTTATCAAATTTGCCACGGCTTTCCCTATGGACATGCACGCTTGCAAGGCTCTGAATTTGTCTCTAGCCGAGCTGCCCCAGGCGCTTAGTCTGATTATTCCGCGTTTGAACAAGGATACTCCTAGAATCTCTGCAACAAGCTCCTTGCCGTGGTCATTGCATCTGGACTTGAGTCATGTGCCATTAGAGTCAGATGTGCTGCTACAGCTAGGTCGTGTGCCAGGTCTTACAGTACTCAAGATCAACGATTCGAACATAGATGACAGTACGATCAACCACTGGGCTCGCTCACAATCAGCAGCTGGTTTTGCTCATCTCCGTGTCCTCGACATACGCGCAAATCCACTCAAGAAGCCGGAAGTGTGTATGAAAAAATTGATTCAATTTCCTGAGCTACGCTTGATCAAGTGCGACGTGTCTGGGGCGTGGTCGGATTTGGAATCTGCAGGACGACGCACAACATTGGATGTACTGTGGCAAGATTTGCAGAGTCACCAGGGTGCTGTTATTGAAATGAAAGTACACCTGGGTTCAAGAGCTGATCGAAGACCTTTACAACCTTCTGCGGAAGAGACTATTATAGACGTTCCTCTAGCAAGAGCACAGCTTTCCGCGAAGCAGGCACAGAGTCGACCAGGGTCTCAGGGTGAAACGGTCAACTCACGTAACAAGAAAAGACAAAAGAAACTTGGCGGGTCGGGTGACATATGGCAACAGGTACTGTCGAAAGCTTGAACAGTGTCGATGGGCGGATCATGCCTCTTCTTGCTGTAAGAAAGAGCAAGCAATTTCCTGCCCTTGCCACAAGGGACGTTGTCGACAATCGTCAGTAGCCATAGGTACAGGACGGTAGTTGGAAGGGAGTGAGATTTGGTTTTTGTTGGTTTGATCCTCCAGTCCATGAATACCGGAAATCCCGTGTTTCAAGCCACTACGCGATCATGAATTGTCGCGAATTGACGTGAACTTCGATAGTAATCACGACCCCTATGCTTCTTGTTCTGATACTAGACAGCCGATAACCATGCTGCTGAAGATTTGTCATCCGTAAACTGAGTCTTACGATGTTGCACACAAATAATACACCTTCCCTCTCGAGCGATCCGCGGTCAGCATGAAATTTGTGGAGATAGTAGACTCAGACGACAGTGATGCAGAGGTCAATCCCTTTGGCGATGGTTCTCAAGCATTACAGCCGGAAATATATGGCGGTGGGATTGCTGAGAGGGCCAAAGATCGAAGTCGGAAAGCCAAGATGGGCGTAGCATCAGCAGTCAGTGCAACCACGGTGGAAGATCTGAACGATTTTGCAGACGAGCCTGGCACATCATCGAGCAGTGCTCAGAAGCGAAAGAAGCGATCTACAAGGATAGTGGATAGTGATGAAGAAGACGATTTGTCCAGGGCTTTCGATCCACCTGAGCCCCCGGAAATTGTAGAGCCAGAGACGGCAGGGAAGCCGAGGAAAAAGGAATCCAAATCCAGGACGAAGCAAGACAAGCGGAAAGCTCTAGCAGCATATGAAGCACCGATCTCGCAAATTTCAACTACGAAACGGCCAAGACGAGGGACAGGAAATCAAAAGACTGTGTACGCAGAAAACTGTGATCTGTTGGGCAATCTATTGCCAGCTACACATGTTGACCCTACACCAGATCTGCCCTCACCGCTGCATCCTAACACAAGTCCCGACTTTTGTGTTAACATCCAGAAGAATCCTCCTGGCGGTACAGTCAAAGATAGCGAACCTGGAATAGGATCATCGTCTTTGATGACACAAAACAATCTACTTTCGCCCGAACTCGTCAAACCACCAAGTAATTCAGCGCTATCAGCTGTTAGCGCGAACGACATGATCCCAGTCATAGAGGAAGATCTTGACGAACTAGCTGCTGCCTCTGATGTCAAAACTGTGGTTGACTCGCAAGCACACGTCGCTGCTACAATCTCGGCAAGTGTTAAGAAACCTTGCAATGTCTCAAAGACAGGAGCAGATTCGGATCACAAGGAAGTCAAAATGCCCTTGAAGAAGAAGCGCGGCCGACCGAAGAAGGTTAACGCCATGGTTTCGAACACTGAGACCTCAGAAGTAAAGCCCTCGATAGGCACGTCAAGTGAAATGGGCACGTTGCAGCAAGACGATCACTGCGAGAAAGCATCGGAAGCGCTGGACACGACAAATACATTACAGGAAGGCGAGCACAATACCAATGTGAAAAGTGAATGGGAAGTGCCGGAAACACCAGCTTTACTAGACAGTAAAGCTCTTATTGCACAAGTCATCGAAAAAGAGAATGCAGACGCTGTTAAGCAATTGCCAGCTGTCAAGCGTGAACCTGGCAAAGTGGTAAACTATGCCGCCTCAGGAAAGAATCCTCTGCTGACCCCGAGACTCTCTTCAGGACCTAGATACAGAGTTGGATTGTCCAAGAAGATCCGTGTCGACTCACTCCACCAAAACATTAACCGTAAATAGTCTTTTCCCCATAGCCTTCGATTTCAGCATTAGCGTAGGCCCACATTCAATCCACTTTTGCATGCCCAAATCGGTCATTCCAATGTGCCATCCAAGACTTTCGTGAAGCAAGACTTATGCCCTTCCAACAGACCACTCAACCTCAGTGATTGAGACTTCCGCTCCCGCAGAATCATCATAATCATACCACTCTCCCTCACTCAAATCCACTCCTTCAAAAACAGTCTTCTTCCTTCCCTCCGTACCAAGACACAGCCACTCGCCATCGGCTCTGAACCCAACAAACTCACACCCCCTCGTTTCAAAGGTAATAATGCTCGCCCTGGTGCCTGACTTGTCGGCGTCGTAGGAAGTGATGGGGGAATCAATGTTGGCTGAACTTTCCCGCCCACAATTGCGACACTTCCACACGAAATTGGCGTCTCCTCGGGACCCAGACATGTCGCTTCTTTCGTGGCGGGATACTTGGACGTGATTCGGATGTGTTTCGCGACAGGAGGAGCATTGGACCTGGAAAGAGTAGTAGTATTCTTCCCCATCGTCGCCACTGACTTGTGGTTTCAAGCCGGACACTCCGGCCAGTGTTGCTTTCAGGAAGAGTGCGAGCTTTACCATGCCGTTCCTATGTTATCTGACAATGGAGGGTGTAGACCAGGCAGGACAGTCGATTGTAGCTTATGGAGGACTTGGGAAGAGCGAGCTGATGACTGCATTCATGTGCCCGTGTACCCTACTTGTACCGTATAGCCGACTTGTCAACAATTTTATTATGGAGCCGAGTCGTCTGTGAGAGGTGCTCATTAGATAGATGTAAGCAGCAAGAATAGCATGAACTATGTTACATCTATGTATGTGTAATGTATATTCAGTTGTCATCAGTCAATGACAATCTCGTCGCCATCGTTGATGACGAGGATTTCTTGTTCTCCAGAATCAAGCTTTTTCCTCTTTGATCCCTGTTCATCCTCGCCTTCTTCCGCAGGTCTCTTTCGTTTTTCCACACCACCGTTGCTCTCTGGAGGCACTGGTACAATAGTGTCCGGTTCCGGCAGAGGAGTCTTCCTTGTTCTACGTGGTATCTCGATCGCCTTGGGCTTCCTGAAACTTTCGGTATCTGCAGACTCGAAATGTGATATTATGATGTTCAGATTTATGCGAGAATCTCCGTCCTCTTCGTCGTCATCAATGACAGTCAAGAATGTTCCATTGCCTATGTTGAGGTCTGCCAGGGTTTTATCCACGTTGTCATCAAAGTCCGGATCATAAATGAGATCTTTGGTCAGGATACTAAGTTCTTCCGAATATTCTAGTGTGCCTTTTAAAACATCTGTCAGAAGTTGTTGTAATGTCATTTTGTTGACATCTGCCTCGAGTATGATCTGAGCAACACCGCAGACAGCGCAATCTTCGTTGGGTTTTGCCATTGTATCATTGTTGAAGACTCGCTCAGGACGGCGAGACAAGAAGACCGTCTTTGTCGAGTGCAAGTCATCTTTTAGTATCTTGAATGACTGAAGCACGCAAACACCCGCTATGATTGCATTTGTTGTGGCTATTGCTGCAATGATGTTACCAGCCATTTGTTTTATGTCGAACTCTGTCTTTTTGTCTATACCAAAAATATGGGCTCTGATGTTTGACGTCGCTGCTACAAAGTCTAACGTGTCTCGGTCATCCTTGTCAAAGACTAAAGCCGCAGAAGAACCATCAGTAGACGATGCACTTTGCAGAGATTTTAGTCTGTCACTTAGACGCTTTAGACTGTCCTGAAAGACCAATAAATTTTCCTCCAGAGACCAAAGAGCTTGATCTTGCAGCCATGGCTTTGTACCCAATTTGCTTGCATTGGCTTCTAGCACATCGTATGAGAGCGCATCGGGCTTAGTGCGTGAGCGCCACATGTCCTCCATGGCTCGCAACCTCTCGATATCATCCTTGAAGACTTTGTCGAATACAAGTTTGGGGAACTCGGATGTGCCCATAGCCTCACGAATGAGTTTCAGAGCGTTTGCCTCTTTTCGAAGATTCGCAATCTCATCTTGGTCATCAGCTTCCGCAGTTTGATCCAGAACGCTGTCATCTTCATCCACTCCGAAGACCTGATTGAATAGGTACGATTTGGCCCACACGATGCAATGTATCGGCTGACTGGGAGTGCTTCGAATGGTACAGATTGGGAAACTTTTTGGCACCTCTTTTGGATTGCAATCGTAACATTCCGTCTTGCCACGTACAATGACCTGCACCTGCCCTCGGAACCCGGTTGTACCCGATTCGATTAAGGGCACGTTGGCAGCAAGGCACATCTTGTTGACATGCCGCCTTGCATCGAGATTGTCTAGTGCATTGAAGACGATATCAAATTTCTGAAACCAGGATACATCATACTCTGACTCCTTTATGTTGGCATGATAGGCAATAAGCTTGACTTCTGGGTTGAACTTGGTAGCAGTTTCCTTGGCGACCAGTGCTTTGGACTTCTTGATGTGTTGTTTTTGGAAAAGGAATTGTCGATTGAGGTTCGAAAGATCGATCGTGTCTAGGTCAAGAAGGTGGACCTCGCCAAAGCCAGTCAAGACCAGGTTTTTGAGTAGCTCACAACCTATGCCACCAGCTCCGACCATAAGAACTGTAGACTGCTTGATCTTGTCCTTAATGCCAGGCAGACATTTCGCGACAGAGGATCCCCTCATCTGCTTGTCTGATGAAGCAGAGGAATGGACCAAGACTCTCTTTTCGCGACGCGGTGCGACAATCGTCCCGGAAAGCACACGTTAGCCTCTGCTCTACGCTTGGCAAGAGTGTCAATCGAGATCTATCATTTGTATGGTCAGACTAGCTAGCAATGGACAAAAGGGTAATTGTGGAGGTGATCGCAATCGCAAGCTGATCATGATCAGTAGAAATGAACTGTAAGGGCACTTCTGTAGAAACGGTAAATAGGGCTCTTGCTTTTGCAATTGTTGTACCTACTGTAGTCAATACCGACACGTTTCAAATCACAAAAAAGCGCATCTGTGTAAATACATGTGGAGTGTTTGTTAGATATGCAGGCACTCCAGGTGCCAAGTGCCTGTCTCATGCCATAGACCGGCGAAATATATCATACATGGCTATCTCTGTAGGAAGGTTGTACTGCATGCGTCGTAAGCGTAATTGAGAACTTCCAAGTCATTAGTGCTCATCAACATTATTATAGAGCTCGAGTCTGCTTGGGAGGCTAGGAATCCCTCGAGCTCATACGGTAGCTGGATTTTTCCCATGCAGATGCTGTGCGGCCTCTAACCTTTCTACGGCCTCGTTGACAAGTGCCTTGGCAGAGATTCCAGTGTCCAGTTCAGTCTGAGAAGCGGCAGAGTTTCTCGTGCTTCTCCTCTTCTTCAAAGGCGGGACCTTCTCTGCAGAAGTCTCTACTAGTCCCTTGTCATCTGCTCCTTCTTCCTTCTTGATAGCCTTGGTCTTTGTTGCCCTGGTGGTCTTCTTAGTCTTCTGAATGGGTGGACTTGGCTCGAGGGTTTGTTCTTGCTCTTCTTCTTTCACTGCCGCAGCTGTGCCACGGGATTTACTCTTCTTCTGCGGCTCAGGAACGGCAGGAGGTGGCATATCGCCGTTCAAGTCTGCTACAACTTGTTCCTCTTCTCCCTCTTGTTCATCCTCAGCCTCGACCTTAGATTCCACTGACTCCTTCTTGACTCGTTTCTTGGCTTTGGCTTTAGGCTTTACTTCCTTTCCATCTGAATCGTACTCTGGCTCCTTTTTCACTCGCGTCTTGGTGGTCTTCAAGCGAAGCTCTTCTCCTTCTGGCCAGTATGCTTCGTCGCCCTTGGCTCCTGGCCCATCCCCTACGACTTCCGGAGGAAGCGGAGGGTTATTCAAATCATAGGCTTTTGAGAGCTCGAAGACGGCTTGTTCTTTATCCTTCGCCTCGATCATGATGTCCATGTTATCGGCGCACGGAGGTAAGTGGTATACTCGCGCAGAGTGAGATCGCCGTTTCGAGGGTAGAGGGTGATTCGGCAATCGCGCTTCACTGATGTGCATCTTTTGCTTTATACCCTTCCTGGACCAGGTCTCCGAAATCGCAGGCAAGATTGGTAGAATATCTAAGGTACCTTCCCGGAACCTCTCTTCATCCCGCACGATGTTGTGATGATGCCAATCCAGAACGAGAGGAATATTGAGTTCTTGGCAAAGTGGAAGCAGATCGGACACAGACCAGCTCATGTCATCATTTTCCAAGACTAGACGACGTTTCACTTCGGGAGACAGACGTGCATAATTCGTCCTAAAGCGATCTAGAGTGGCAGGCTTATCGCCATATGCTCCTCCGAGATGCAGAATCATGACAGCATCCCGGTCCCTCTGCTCTGGCTGGAGGTTCAACCTAGTGAGCAGTTCGTTATGAAACTCTAAATCACGCACAGCGTTGTCAAAGATTTTTGGATTAGGACTTGCAATTTGCTACAGCAGTCAGGACTGCTGCGAGAATTCAACAGGAGATACTCACAGTGAATTGACCCGGATGACACGTAATCCGATGGTCATATGTGTTCGCAACGGCGCCGGCCGCCTTCAGCTCGGCATCGGCGTGCTCTAGATTGTAGAGATAGTCGGGATGCGACGCAAAAGGGAACATTTCGGAGGAAATTCTGAAAAAGCGAATGCCGTACTTCTCATTCCACTCTAACATCTTGGCAAGATCCGCTGCGTTCTGACGTCCCAATTCCAGCACAAATGGCATTCCTTTGTCTTCCTTGGCAATAGTAGCTATTCGAGTGGTCCGAGAACAGAATACAGGCTCCTTCCGAGATCTTAAGATTGTGTTCAGACAAGCATAGCCAAGACGACCTTTGAAAGGCACGGGAACATATTCAGAGTCGAATGTAGGCTCGCGAGCTTCGAATTCGGCATACTTTTCAGCTGCGCGAGCGTCTCTTTCCCTGAATTTAGATGCTTTAGTCGGGGGTTTCTCTTCTTCAAGATCATTATCGCTATCATACGCATCATCACGATCGGCGTCCGCAGCAGCAGCACTTTCTTTGGCCAGTCCAGAAGTTTTTGGACTGACCTTTTTGCTTGAGAGTTTCTGCCCTGGCTTTCCTCTTGTGTTAGTAGTCCTCTTCTTTGGTTTCGGTGTCGTCACTTCAGTAGCTTCGCTAAGTGCACCATCATCAGAGAGAGCATCTGAATGCTCATCAACTTCAGAGGGCGGTGCACTTAGTTCGGAACTTTGATCAGGCGAAGCTTCTCGATCTAGAGGATCATCATACACATCGGGATCGTTGAGTAGATCTGTTTGTGCATAGTTTCTCTTAGCAACAGCTCGTGAAGACCTTCGACTTGAGGACGCGATGGTCGCGATGGAACCACTGCTTGATGGTGGCGGTGTCAGTGGTGTAGTGAGCTTCCGCTTTGGTGCCATTGCTAGAGTCCTGACCAGTAGAAGGCTCCTTCTCATGCGATGTCTGCAAGGGTGAGTTCGCACACGAAAGTAGCTGTAGGCCTGGTTCAAGAGGTCAAATACTGGCTGCAGGAGTGAATCGACCGACGTCATTGAATGGAGGGAAAAGCTTACGGGAGACGTCGCACAAGATCTGCTCATGAGGAGCTCCCAAACTCTAATTTGTGCCTCCGTTCCACTTTCCCATGCACGCACGCACGCACGCACGCACGCACTGCACGTACGGCCAGTTGCTGTAAACATCAAGATGCAAATTTGTACTTCCTCTGTAACGGCCCACAAGAATTCATTACGCTTGTGTCAGCTCTGATCCGAATCACTATGTTCTCTGCATGAAAACGCTATTATCGCTATCACGAATTGATTGCTTCGAGTAAGATCACAAGTGTTTGTGTTGCCAGAAATGTCCTATTATCACACCCAAAGTGTAGCGTATCACGAGGACACACCGAACCTGCCCCGAAAACCGAACGAGTATCAGCGGATGCAGTCTGGAAGCTCTATGAACGATCTCCTCAGATCCCTAAACATCGATGACGATTACAACCCGCAAGCCGGGCAAGCCAGACAGCCCGAGAGCTCTGCGCTATTGGAACGACAGCAAAGTCATGCGATACAATATGCTGACTGGGTACCACCTATTCCGGTAGCACAGAATTATCTGCCAAGCACGCATGCATCTCAAGGATATCTCAATGGCGCCCATACAGGTTATCAACCAGGATCTCCCGGCAGTGAAAAGTCATGGTCTCAATACAATTATGAAGGCAACCAAAACACGTCGACACCCTCCCAGAAGGTCATCGAGCCTGCCGCTGCTCATGGGAAGCCGACGAGGAAGCCGGTCGATACCTCGCCAAAAGCAAGGACGTATTTTTCACCCGATGACCTAGATGAGCTTGTCAAGGATCATCCTCGGTACCGTGGAGAAGTTGCTTCCCAGCAAATGCCCTACAATCCGGCACCTGCGATTTTAACGGAGAATTCTGTATCCGGTATTCCTGTCCCATCACATTACGATGCACAACAAGGTCGTAGTGGCTATCTCCGATCTGCCAGACAGCCACCAGCTGCAGGACAAGACTTTTTATCACACAGATCTAGCTTGCCAATGCCTGATGTAGCGACAAATCCGGCACGACATGCCTCTCCTATAGGGAACTACGAACCGAGCAATCTGTATGGCGATGCTTTTGACCATGAGGATCACTTCAGACGTCGCTCCACATCCCCGTATCATCCTTTGCAGAACAATGGCTCTCTCGTGAGGTTACCATCACCGCCAGTCCGACGTGAGACGTTACCGCGTCCGCCGTCTGTCTTTAATTCTCCGCAAAACTCAGCAGCAGTACTGGTGAATAGCGACTTGGCTCCTCCTATGCATTCTCGAATGTCTTCGCCACAGATGCACACGAGGCCACTACCGAGACAGGACTCTATGCCTATACGCAGTATGTCGACGTTGAGTAACTATTCTCAGACCTCAAACGATAGAGATATGCTTTATAGATACCCTACGGCAGAACCGGAAGTCTACAATGGAGGCAGAGTTGCGAGTCCGGACAGGTATCATCAGCAATTTCGTGCAACAGCTCAAGAAGACGATGATCGAAGTATGACCGCCTCTGTGCCTCCAGCAGCACAAAGTCGACGTGGCCGTCAGAGAGGTGAAGTGATCACTGAGAGCGACTTGCCGGCCATGCCACCTTTGTTCGTCGAAAATCCTGGATCGAGAGATTATTCACATCCTCCAATGTCAACTTTCCCCGTCTCAGTGTCACCTAGCAGATCACCAACAAGAAATTCTATGATTCTGCCAAATCGTTCACCTCGGAAAAGGCACTCGTTCGCGCGAGAAGCGGATAAGCTGCAGAGCATCAAGTGCTTACCTATCAAGCCTATCCGGTGTCCGCCGTTGTGCTTAGAGGAAAGATTCCATCCATTTGCTTTTGTAAAGACAAACAAGTTCAAAATCAAAGTCTACCCATATCAAGAACCCTTTGTGGCAGGCGGAGAAATCTTTGGGCACATTGACATTATCTCGGATGAAGGTTTCCGCGCCCAATTGGGCTCAACACAAGTTGCTGTTGGTGAAATTGGTGTCGAAGTTATTGGTTATGAGGAGATGCAGCACATAGAAAGTGGCCACAACCCTCGATCATTCACGTTCCTCTACTCCCGTAAAATCTTTCAACTCCCTGCTGAGACACATCCAGAAAGAGCACTGGAGGAGCACATTCTGACGAGTGCGGTGCTCAACAGTCCTCCTCCGGATAAAGATGGTTATCGCTCAGCAAGTAAGGGAACGACCTCGTTTCCCTTCTCATTCCATCTACCTGTAGATGCTCCATCGAGTGCTGACCTGCATACAGCACGTGTCAAGTACTTGGTCACTGGTTATGCTACCGTGAAGCTCCAAGGTAGTCATGAGATCATCGCCACCAGCGTGCCTATCAGAGTTGTTGAAGCGTGGGATGTGGACAATCCTATCTATGAAGAACCTATCGACGCCGCTTATGGCCGGGACATTGCCAATTATCATGAGATTGCGGCGACGGCGAAGATCGCACGAAGCCTATATCTTGAAGGCCAAAACATCTCGGGCATTATTCGCATCGCAAACCACTCTTCCAAGAAGATTCGCGAGGTAAAGTTCCAGCTCATGAACAAGATAACATTCTTCGGAGACAAAAGACCACCAGTAAACGATCTGAATCCTTCGGAAGATCTCTCCATCGAAACAAGTGTACATGGCCATTCAGAACCACACGTCTTGGTGAACGGGGAGGAAGAGACTTGGAGCTTTAACCTTAGTATCCCGGAGGATCGGTGCGTTAGCGTTCGCAACACAGCTTTGTTTGAGGTAACGCCCTTCATTCTGATCAAGATCTCTACGGGTCCACTACAAAAATCGACCCGACTCGAGATGCCTGCAGTGAGTATCGCGAACCCCGAATCACTAGTGGATCACGACAAGAGACTGGCACCTACTTCTGATGTCATGAAGTGGTCAAATTTACCCTTCTTATACAGACATCAAGTCATGAACAATGGGGAGCCTGGTCCAGCACAAAAGGGCACACTTGAGATTTTGGATCTCATCACATATGTCAGTGCTCAAGAAAGGGTCATGCTGTTGAGTACTGGTTAAGTGGACATCACATCTTCACTGTATTGAGAAAATTAGCGCCAGCACGAACATTCCAAACAATAGAACTTTTTCATGCTTGAATACGATATATATATACTGCGCCCAAACACCCGCTATGCTGCTAACAAAGTTGAACCCAGTATACTGCCATTTTTCGACGTGATCGTTTCCTGATGCCGTGATTGTGGAAAAATGCTATGTCTGATTCTCCCCAGGTTTAGAGCAGTTACAAGCGATGATCTTGATTCTGTCGGCACTGATATTCTCATTCTCAAACTTGAAGTTGGCATCCTTGATGATAAAAGTCCATACTTCGTCACAGAAGCGATACGTATCGAGATGCCCCTTGAAAGTCAACCGCGCCTTGACCTTTTCCTGCAACGCTTCCGCGGCTGCACGATCATAGTTTGTGAGAATCTTCATGGCTAGTTGAGGCGCCAGACGACCTTCTTGAATCATGTCATCGAGTGTTTCCGTCAGCGCACCGCCTGTTTCCCATCAGAACTGTCGGTAATATATATTTCGAGCACGACGCACCAAGTGACGTGCTCCTATAGATCTCATAAAACGTCGTCGACATGACGCACTGCTCGGGGAGAGAGTGGTGGTGATGTGAATGGTATTGCGTGCACTGTGAGCAACTTATGTCCACTGTCTGAAAGTGGGCTCTCGGCTGAGAACCGTGCCACATTCATTCGTAATTTCCCGCGGTGTCGATATCGTACCGAACATCCAATACTTTCATTGACCGACTATAGATGTGCTATGTATGCTTCGAACTATCGTGATATCCTGAAGTCAGCAGGCGTAGCAATCGACAAGGCCGCCACCGCAAACAACACAATAGAAGTAATTTGCCAACATCAGAGATAAAAATCAAGGGAGCGCTATAATATGTCTGCCCGTCTTGCGCCGATAAATCCAAAACCATTCCTTCAGGATTTACTACAGAAACCAGTCTTGGTACGTCTCAAGTGGGGTCAAGAATATAGAGGAACATTACAGTCCATCGACAATTACATGAACCTGCAATTACTAAACACGGAAGAATATGTGGATGGAAAGAATACGGGCGCATTAGGTGAAGTCATGATTCGTTGTAACAATGTCTTGTGGATCTCTGGAGATGAAGGCGAGGAAGAAGTCAAGATGGAGCAATAGAGTGGAAGCAAGCGAGCGAGCAAGTCACCGATCAACGAATAGCATCGACAGTCTCGACTGAAGGAGCCGATTGTGCTGTCTCTTGCGGGAAGCACACTCTGTGCAGCAAACAGCGCGATTGCTTCGTGTGGTGAAGCATGCAATAAAACATGTATTATACTCTTCTAAGCATTGTCGGAAGCAGGGCCAAGGGCCGTATTTATCCTATCCACGACTGTACGGGAGTAGCGACCCGCATCTCGAGTCTGTATCAACAACAACCTGAATGGTTCTCCATAAGCATCAATCAATTTTCGGAAGGCTTTGATTCCATTTTGGTGCACATATGCTTCCTCTTCGCCCAATAACCCCAGCATGACAGGCAGTAGTTCATTGATGCGCATTTCGTCCATGTTTGTGCCGGACTTTGCTAGTTCTCCAATCATGTACAGACCATGAGCACGAATAGGTACCATGTCACTGCTCATGTCTTGAATAGCCGCTGCATATTTCCTCATAACCTCGTCCTTGCTTGCTGATATGTTTGATTCTTTCGCTGGGGTGTCGACTTGTGATTTTGACTTGTTGGAAAGAAGCACAAGCTCAAATTTTTGTAAAACAGCGTTTACGACCTTGCTCAAGTCTGTTGCTGGACGCCGCGACACCAGTCTTAATGCTTGTATTAAATTCTCTATGTGAGACAGGTGAGACAGATCAAACTTGACGTCTTCGTCTGCCAGCAACTTCAGTATGTTGAGGTACACAATTGCCAATTCGTCTAAACGAGGTTTGTGGAATTCCTGCCGGTTGTACTTGATGAAGAACGTGGTAGCTTGTGATAACCAGTATAGTGTCCGGACGTTTTCGAAGAAGAGTTTTGTATTCTGAGCTGGGATCTCGATCATTAGCTCAAGATATTGTGCTCGACAGTGTATCGTCTGATCGTTGGCATACGAAGCGAACAAATCTGACTGCAACTTTAGTAGAGGTCTCCCATCCATGGCAAGCTGCTTGACGAGCCTCAGGATGTAAAGGACTCTGGAAGAAAGTATATGTGACAGAGATGCATCACTTTCGGAGAATGAGCCTGAAATCGCCTGCGAAGACATGCTGGACGTGTCCAGCAAGGCGGCAACACTAGGCACCATTGAGACCTCGAAATCTTGTTCCACTAGACGATATAACAATCTCTCAACTTGATCCCGTTCGGAAATAGCTTTTGACTCATGAAAGTGATAGCCGAGCACCAATAGTTCAGGAATGTATCCTGACAAGATTGGACTTCGTAGAAACTCGAAAGCGGTGAGCTGAGATAGGCGTTGCAGAGATTCCTTCTGATCCTCAGGCTTACCAGGCTGCACAATTAATGGCTCCCAGAACTTATCAGTAATCAGGCCAGACTCCTTGTGGTTGAAGTATAATTTGCGAAGGATTACAGCAGCTGCACGTCTCTGACGCTGCGCCATCGAAGAGTTGTCGTCCAATAGATGTATGATCTGCGGTGCGAGTACCGCCATGTAAGCAGATACGGACAAGGTAGAGGGAACAGCCGACACGAGACCTGCTAGTCGGTCGAAGCGTTCGATAGGAACTTCTCCTTTGGCATCGGGTTGTAAAATAAATGTAGTGATCAGAGTAAGGCCATCTGGCCGCAGCAATACTTGGGTCATCTCTCTTGTCAGTACAGCCAAAGCCCAACGAGGACAACTCCGCGTTAATAGTAGCTGTATAGATGGCAGCAGCCTTTGCGGTGCAATACTAGTACAGTGTGAGCGACAAGTCTGTACAAGTAGATCACTGACCTCCTAATAACTCCTTGATACAGTACATCAGAATTGAGAGCAGCTTCCGGATGGAATGTAAGCTCTACTACGCCAGCAATCAGAAGAGCTAGGATTCCTGGTTTCTGAAACGAATTGAATGGCGCAACTATATCAGTAAGGAACGGCTGTAGCCTTTCGTACTCTTCCTCTATGTCCCGTGAAGCCATTGGGAACCTTGTCTCGGACGAAGTGAGCACATCTCGGATAGGTGGTCTCAGTCCACTAGTCAAGATTGGACATATTGTAGCATGAACAACGACCTCAATAAGAAAGTCTATTGCCTTCAAGTCCACAGAGCCCAATTCGTATCCCGCTCCTGCTTCACATGTTAAGGAAAGGCGCATTCGTTCGAGGACGCTGGTACAATAGTGTACGACTTCCCGAAGTGGTTGCTCTGAATTTGCCTCTGATGAAGGCTCCAATGGCAGGGACAGATATAGCAAAGATTGAGACCCCTTCTCATCTTTGGCCCCAATCTTAGCGTTCGCATATCGTTTCAAAAATAATTTGGCTTCCCCAAGCGAGGCTCCAACTTGGTCGTCCATGTAGTGGCATGCTCACGTAGCGTCAGTGTTAGCTGGAGGCATGCTTGCTATTGACCAGAAAATTGCCGAAGATTGCCTTGGAGAGTCGCGTATGAGTACATGAGCAACTACGCTATAGCGTTCGAACAAACCGACATGCAGCTTCTGCAGTTAATGTTGCACGTATACGTACGTGTAGGTGTGGAATGGCGAGTGGCTCATCCACCGCCATCACTCAAACTTTAAATTTCAGAGGAGCTCGCCGACTGATTCCCAAATTTTGTCTTCAACCACTCATTCACCAGACATCTCTCGTAATGCTAGAGAGAGCATAGAACCAGCCGCGCCTCTGTGCTGCCTAGAGCCTGCTTCATAGAACGATGTCAGGTCCGCATATGAAGAGAGTGAAGCGTCAGTCTCCGGAGAACGATCAGAACGGATTCGATTACTCAAAGGACAACGCATATATGGCAGACTCGAAACCCGCTTATGGGCGTGCTCGAAAAGGCGGCAATATGGCTCCAGAGTCAGATATGCTTGCAAAGTTGACCAGACGTGAGACAACGGCTGCGCAGGCTAGTGATCTCGAGGATGGACAGCTCAATCCATGGACACAAAAATCTCATTCAGACAAATACTTCAAAATCCTCAAGTCGCGACGAGACCTACCAGTCTGTCAACAACGAGCAGAATTTCTGAAGATGTTCCACTCTACCCAGATATTGGTCTTTGTCGGCGAGACCGGATCGGGAAAGACGACACAAATACCTCAATATGTGCTTTACGACGACTTGCCACAAAGAGAGGGATTAATGGTAGCTTGTACCCAACCTCGTCGTGTAGCTGCAATGTCCGTGGCTCAACGTGTTGCAGACGAACTAGACGTTACTTTGGGGCAGGAAGTCGGGTATACCATTCGATTCGAAGATGTGACCAGTCAGAATACTGTGCTGAAGTACATGACTGATGGTATGCTTTTGCGTGAAGCTATGAATGACCATACATTATCGAGGTATTCCTGCATTATCCTGGATGAAGCGCACGAAAGAACACTGGCCACCGACATATTGATGGGTCTCATGAAGAAGATCGCACAAAATCGTCCAGATCTTAAGATTGTAATCATGTCAGCCACATTAGATGCTCAAAAGTTTCAAGAGTATTTCTTCAATGCACCTTTACTAGCGGTCCCTGGTAGGACCCATCCGGTCGAGATCTATTATACTCGAGAACCAGAAAAGGACTACCTAGAGGCTGCCATCAGGACTGTCTTACAGATCCATCAAGACGAAGCAGAAGGTGATATCTTATTGTTCTTAACTGGAGAAGAAGAGATTGAGGACGCTTGCCGTAAAATCGCTTTGGAAGCTGATGAATTGCTGAGGGAGCGGGATGATTGTGGTCCAATCAAGACTTATCCTCTGTATGGTTCTTTGCCACCACATCTCCAACAGAAAATATTCGAGCCTGCTCCAGCTCCGCTGCGGCCAGGTGGAGTTCCTGGAAGGAAAGTCATTGTGTCGACGAATATTGCCGAAACCTCTCTGACCATTGATGGAATTGTCTACGTGGTAGATCCTGGATTTAGCAAGCAGAAGCTGTACAACCCCCGAATCAGAGTGGAGTCACTTCTTGTCAGTCCAATCAGTAAAGCTAGTGCTCAGCAACGTGCTGGTCGTGCTGGTCGTACTAAGCCTGGAAAGTGTTACCGTCTATACACCGAAGATGCATTCAAGAAGGAGTTGATTGAGCAGACATATCCAGAGATCCTGCGGTCAAACCTTGCAAGTACAGTACTTGAGCTAAAGAAGCTGGGCATCGATGATCTTGTACACTTCGACTTTATGGACCCACCAGCGCCTGAGACTATGATGAGAGCACTGGAAGAATTGAATTACCTGGCTTGTCTTAACGACGATGGGGATCTCACAAGTCTCGGGCGGACCGCTTCAGACTTCCCACTGGATCCCGCCTTGGCCGTCATGCTCATCTCGAGTCCAGAGTTCTATTGTTCTAATGAGATACTTTCACTAGTGGCTTTGCTTTCTGTTCCAAGTGTATTCTCTCGTCCTAGCACGGCGAAAAAGCAAGCTGATGAAATGAAGAAACTTTTTGCGCACCAGGACGGCGATCATTTAACGTTGCTGAATGTGTACCATGCATACAAGGACAATGGTGGCACTAAAGAATGGTGCTACGAATACTTTTTGTCGCAGCGGGCACTGATGAGTGCTGACAATGTGCGTAGTCAATTGCAGCGCATCATGGAGAGACACGAAATCGAGCTGGTGTCCACTCCATATGAGGACCCAAGCTACTACGACAACATCAGGAGGTCGTTGGTGAGTGGATTCTTCATGCAGGTTGCCAAGAAAGGGGAGAAGAACAACTACACAACTGTCAAGGATGAACAAAAAGTCCTGATACATCCTTCGTGTGGCTTGGAACGATCTCCGGAATGGGTCATCTATAATGAGTTCGTCCTTACATCAAAGAACTACATCAGGACCGTGACGTTGATCAAGCCAGAATGGTTGCTTGAAATTGCACCTGTATACTACAACCTTGCCGAGTTTGAAAAGGGTGAAATCAAGGCTGCATTGAGCAAATTGCAAGACAACAAAGGTAGAAGAGCCGCTATCAGGGAAGGCGGTGATAAGAAGCGTTATAGAGCATAGAAGACCTTTGGTAGAGCATAGCGTCAGGGCATGTAGTTGAAGATATTGACTAGACAACTTGTAAACATTGGATATTGTACATGTACATGAAAGTGTTTGCGATTGTGATACAGCGATCAGTAACGCCACACTCTGATTACCGATATTCGTGCATCTCACCTCATCAACTTGCCAATTAGCGCCCACTCATTAGCTTAGGCTGTTCCTGGAGATTATAAGCACAGAGATAGTGACTAACCAAGCCGTTGGAATCAAACCCATGACCGGGACATTGTAAATGTCGAAACAAGTCATCACAGACTGGACATATGATCATCTAGTCAAGCAGTACGCGGATTTCTTGGTGGTGTGTCTCCATACCATTTGCTACTACCGCAACCTCTACGACAGAACCTACTTTTCCCTCGCACGGGTCTACAACTGTCCCGTACAGAGATGCAAACACCCTATCCTGGTAGAGTACATCAATTCCGTCGTCTCTGCCATCGCCGAGGAATTGCGCAAGTGTCTTGTCGAGCGGATATACGTAGTCATTATGAGTTCGCAAGATGTCCCTCTCGAAAGATTCGTCTTTGATGTCTCGATGCTGCCGGAAGTCAGTGCTGAGGATTTACATGTGCCGTATGTCGACCGAACCTGGCGGGTCCCTTGATGTTGATGGGTAGGTTTCGAGATACGGAGTATCAGGCTGGTCAGTTGGATTCGCAGTTCCGTGCGGCAATCATGAAGTTGTCGTTGATTGAGACAAAGTTGGGACCTATTCCGGGTGGTGAGTCGATGGTGTTCCTTGTGCCGGCATCATATTCATGTGCTAGATTGTACTTTTGTCGTGCAAATCGAGTTGCGGAAGAACAAGAACAGCAAGGTCAAGGCGACAACATCATGGATCGAGGCTGAGGAGAGAGAACCTGGAGGTCGTGGTCACACGACAACTCCATTGCGTCGCATCGGATTCGGACCCATCAAACTAGATTCTTGGGTCGAAGAGACACAATCAAAGTTGAAGTTGCCTGACAGGCCAAACACTAATACTACCGATCAGACCATGTCCTTCTGAAACTGTCTGATCAAGAAATATATGATTTGAATTATCAATGAAATGTACAAAGAATGTTGGTACATACGAGGATCGATGAGCAATGCTGTCATATTAGCAAGTAAATCTGGTTGATCTTGCACAGGCCAACTGCCAGTCCGTTACGTACTAGTGGAACACCACCTCAGACTTTAGTCTTTCCGATGGTCATTCGAGGTTGAAAAGGCGTTTTGCTACGATGCTCTGCACAGCTCGCTTGCTTCTGCTGACGAATGGTCTGCTCTAAGATTCTTTTAGAGCACTCGCTCTCTACAAGCTCTGCAGCCTCACACAACTGGAGAATCTGTTCTGCATTTAAAGGCTGGACTTCTAACGGAGAATTCAGGAATGCTTGTATCTCCAGGTCTATTTTTGTTTGTGAATCGGCTGTCGAAAGGGCACCAGCTTGTGCTCTTGGTGCCGTGGGCACAGAATTGTGCGAGTCTTCGCAGTAGCTGTAGACACTGGAGCATTCCGAATTCAGACTTAAGGCATGATTGCTTGGCTCGTTCAGGACATCTTTTTCGTGTATGAGCATGTTGCGGTGCCCAGCTACGATTGTTGATTCATGCGCTTTATCAGAGCCACGAATTGGGTCATCTTCCTGCGACATCATTCCCAGCTTCCACTTTTCTATGCCACTCCAATGTGTTTCCTGCGAAGTGGGTAGCGACCTGGCTTTTCCCACAGAATTTGTGGATGCCCATGGAACAAGAGGTCGAGAAGTTCTGATCTTGGTCCTGGGATACGAATTTGAGGGCTGTCGACAAGGTGCGTGGTCACCGTATACTTGAAACGGATGACTTGGTGTTGCTCTCGGTCTGGCATTCCACAGTCGATTTGAGTAATCATAGTTGTCTATGTCTGGCTGTAGACAAATAGGAGGGGCAAAGACACGCCTGAAGAATTCCGGCAATCTGAGTGAATTTGAGCTATGCTGGCCACCCCGGTGTGCGTCGGCCGCCCAACCCTCTCGCTCGTGAAGTGTTTCGAGGTTTCTTTGCTCAGAATTGAATCGTACATGGGATGTTTCTGAGAAGTATTGAGGTCTTTGGTCCACTCTACTAAAGAGGACGTCTGCCTGACGGATCTGTGTTCCAGGTCGATGCTGTGGACCATTGAGCCTATGATAAGACGAATCAGAGACATCCAAGTTTGCATCCTGAGCATGCGAGGTTTCAGCGACTCCAAGACATTTACATGTCAACGGCTCTGGGGAAAAGTATTCCATGTCGAGTCCGAGTGCGCTGTTGACGAGAGACACAACGCTTTGACCCCAATGATCATCCTGTTGCACGCCCTTCCTCGGGGTGAAGAACAATGAGTGCATACAATGACGTCGACCAGAGTCTTGCCGACGTGAGAGGTTGATTGTGCGTTCAATGCTCTTCAGGTACAGCTTTGAGCCAAGAGGGAGAAGAAACTCTCTGGTGAATTGAGGGCCATAGAATCACACGCATAGTGGTAGTGGTGGTGAGGGCAGCCCGCAGAGTACACAGGTAGACTGATCAGTCAATGAATTTGATTGTCTCAGCACAGCTACCAGCTGACTACTGGTAGCTATAGCTACAGCTACATCTATATATGCATCTACAGCTTGTCAGGCTTGACACAAATCCTCAATGTGAAATCCTGGTTTCAGAGTGCAGGATAGACTAGGCAACAGTCCACACTGAAGACTGCAGAGGCAGGAGTATCTCAGTCTTATCAGGCAGCTGAACAGACTATGCATAGAGCTGTAGCTAAGATCTATGCAGACCAAAGAGGGAGCTGAAGGTGGATGGATGGATGGATGGAGGGAGGAAGAACAGGATCCGCCACAGAATGCGGACGTGCAGATCATTCTGTTGTGTGTGGAGAAGGAGCAGCTGCTCTGACCCTGATCAGCACACAAGCGCCAGCCATCCATCCATCCATCTCTGCCCTTCCTGCCAAATGTCCAGGCTTGCATGCTCAGCTGCCCAGCTTCTATCCCAAGGTGGTCTGCTCTTGCCACCCATCCCGTTTCGGTAGTAGAAACCGAACTGGCGAATCAGAGGAGCCGGAGACGGAAATGTGCCACTCCTCAAGTGGTACATGGGAGGAGCTCTTCTCCGGTTGTCTCCCTTCAATCAGCCAATCGTTCGCCAGCCGCTACCTGCGTTCCAGCTTGGGGCGGGTCGCATCCTGTGAGGGAACCAACCCCCCCCTTCCTCCCTTGTCGCTACTACCTTCCTGGTGGGCACTTTCCTATCTCCCACCCAGACTGACAACGCTCCCTTCTTCAATTGACTCAGACTCTTCCGTTCGCAACCACAAGTCATCATTATTCATATCACATCATGGACCGCTCATATGGTTGGAACATGCAACAACAACACTCTTCGTCTGGCATGACACCTGTACAAAGTGAGTGGTTCTACCATAGTCGCATTCTGCAAGGACTGACCTGTCCTCTAGACGCTAAGCTAAGATACGAGTCTGCGCGATCGTTCGATTCTGATGAAGACATTGAGTGGAATCCTTGTTTGACAGCTGAGGAGCTGAATGCAGCTTATGCTGAATCGTCCCTATCTGCACGATCCGGTCGCAGCGAAGTCAGCTCCCCACCACAACAACCGTCGCTGCCTCTGCCAATGAATGCATATGGTCAGCAGCAGCATGCTCAACAGGGTAGCCAGCACTCTGGCAACGCCAGATACAACTCGAGGAAGAATCGCGGAAACAACGCTGTCCCGATCGTCAACCCGAACCACTTCAACGTCCAACAATGGAGATAACAGAAAGAAACGACAGCTCGACACGAGCACCGAAATGATGTATACAATTCACATAATTCAATCGAAGGATTTAGAGCGAGTACAAGCCCCATTATCGGATGTTTAAGGTCATTGTAAGAAGTAGCACTACGGCGGGAACTTGGTTGGTTTAGGTCATTATTTGTACGAAAACTGTTTACACGATTGCGGTTTACACGAAACTTGTAGTACTGTGCATAGACTATACGAAAATCAGTACATTCAACCATGTTCGGACCAGATCGATGAACTGTTTTGAGCTTGTAAATGCAGAACTTGTGTTTATGCGACGTGTGTCCATTTTTGCCATACAGGTCGAGAGGAAACAACATTTGTATAGCCACGTGGACTCTATACAGGCGTGTATGTGCCCCATGGCCAAGACAAACATTAGACGAACGGTAATGACAAAGTTTCAGAACAAAGGACCGTAGCTTGGAATTGACGCCGGAACATTCTTTAGACTCTAGGCAACTGCTCAGGTGCGTCCACTTGCACACAGAGAGAACTCGCCCAACTCCTGGTGCACCCTTCAACCCGGAGCCACCCGCAGTTGAGCGCCCCCTGCGTCCACTTCTCCACAAATTTATCTTTTGAACCACAGAACATAACAACTCACACCTCACACGATCCATCAGAGCACTCGGTCCTCCTTCTTCCGCTTAGCATCCATTATAACTTAGACTTATCTTGCTCCTTGACAAACACAGATGAGATCATCTTGCTAGTACCTGCAAGTCAGGTCTACTGTCCGACATGCCGCCAGGCGAGCTTCACGATGCCGAATCCGATCATGCACGCGACCTGGAGATCAATCCCTTGTTGGACACCAAAGGTGACAACATGGACGATATAGCTGTCTATACAATCACGCATGCTATCAGGGAAAACATCAACGCTGCAGTAGACACGAGTCTGACATGGGATCAGCTCAAATCGCCGCAGCTCAACTCATTCTTGGTGCGGCCTCTGCTAAACAAATGTCGAGAGAGAGGATCACGAGCAATGATCTTCTGTCTATTGACGAATTGCACTCAGTTTCTCAAGGAAGCAGAAGAAGACACTGCCCGTGCAGGAGTGAACAATACGCGAGCCATGACTTGCGAATTGCTTGCTTGCAAATTCCTGAAGGAATTCTCGCCACGAGAACTGATTGACGTCCTCACGTTTGACTTCTGGCCACTCAAAGGCCATCGTGAGCATGCGAATGATGTTGTCGCAAGATCGCAACGCATTTCCGCTCTGGAAGTCGCGATCAAAGGCATGTGTAAGAAATTCTTGGCCTCTCCACTGGTCGTGCAGGTATTGGAGAATATCTGGAAGGGGAATATTGTCTTCTATGGTGCAAGTGACAAAGATGCTCAGCTACTACCACACAAGATGAGGAAGGCGGCATCAACATATGATGCCAGGGAGGCCTCGATCTTCAAGTTATCTCGCCTGAGAGTTCCTCGCTATCGCCACTGGATGCAGACCATTTCCTTTGCAATCTTGCTGGGTCTGGTCATTGCTGTGCTGATTGAGCGGAGCATCACAATCATGCCTCTTGAGATCATCATGATTGTGTATGCAATTGGTTTCATGCTCGAGGAGGTCGTCGGTCTCAATGCGACCGGATCATCACTCTTCTTGTCCAATCTGTGGAATTCCTTCGACATGCTGACACTGCTATTCTTCATAGCCTTCTTCGCATTACGCATCTGGGGTCTCTTGTACTGGCAAGGGACTGATATGCAATATTTCGCTTATGATCTACTAGCAGTCAACACCGTCTTTTTGACTCCACGTCTCTTTTCGGCTCTTGGTATGCATTACTGCCAGAGTGAATTCGTTCACTAATACCTGTAGATCACACAAGACAATTTTCACAGATGCTGATTGCTTTTCAAAGAATGGCTTACGACCTGATCACATCGTTGATTTTCATTCTCATCTTCTTCGCAGGCTTCTTTTTGGCTCTTTCACTAGCATTCGCACGAAATCTGTATACCGCCCCAGAGGTTGCTTTCAAATTATTGCAACTCATCTTTGGTTTCTCACCAGCAGCATGGGCATTACTGCCAGAGATCAATTGGATCGGAAAAATCCTACTCATCACGTTTATGGTCAACACGAACTATCTAGTGGTGACAATCCTCGTCTCTGTGTTATCAACTACCTTTGCTAGCGTTATCACAAATGCCCATGAAGAGCACCAATATCTTTTCGCGCTCAACACCATTCTGGCGGTCAAATCAGATGCTTTGTTCTTCTACCAGGCACCTCTGAATCTAATTGAGTGGCTGCTAGCACCTCTAGCACTTGTCATGCCACGCGCAAGGTGGATCAGACTCAACAGGTACTTCATCAAATTCTTACACTTTCCGATGCTCGCCGCCATTTACATGTTTGAGCGCTTCTATCTCAGGCCTCGAGCATTCCTTCCTCAGGATTTGCTTGCCAGGACAGTGTCATATGATACGATGCGAGGCGTAAGTCTTGGAGACGGACATCAGAGGTCAATCTCCGCAGCATTTTTCGGCCGCAGACGTCGCGAATCGGACGCACAACAAAAGAACAGTTCAGAAATCTTGCAGCAAGTGTTTGATAGAACTCAACCCAGCAATCTACGATTTCGTGGTTATGGTGCGACAAGACCCAGTGGTATGAGCAAGGTAGATGGCAGACGAACCAATGATTGGGTGACTCGCCTGCCAGAAGAAGTCTTCTCTCCAGGTGCGCCTACACCGAGTGATGGCAGCCCAGATCAGCACCGAAAGGTTAGCTATTTCGACGGAGGACCGCCGAGACGACCAACAGCACAAAAGAGAAACACGACTGCAAATCTTTCAAGCCGTCCAAGACCCATCACAGCACACAAGGAGAGAACTTATTCACGTACTTTGAGACTACCTAGCGACGCTGGAGCCAAGTCTGATCCCGAAGACTTCACTGCACTTCTCGGGTCGCCACGATCGTCCGCTCCTCGGAAGGCTCTACTTTCACAACAAGCACGTAGATCTACTCAAGAGTCCTTTGTCGACATTGAAGAACGTGCACACGAGAACGACTCTGGAGACGATGAGATGGATGAGTATGCTATACAAGAGGAATCCCACGATGACAGCGAGCCCGATGCTGAAGGCAAGCATTCTGGAGACAACACTGACATCACAACGACACCAGAAAATGTAAAGCACAAGAAGTCTGGTGTGGCTCAGGCACACAAGCGAAGTCAGAGCGAGGTGACCATCAAAGCACAAAGGACAGTTGCACAGCCTTCCAGTACTGGACTCTGGAGTCGTGGCTCTCGCGGCTCACGAGCAGGACCGCCGCCATCAAAGAGTTCGCTTGATAATGTATCGCGATCAATACCGAAAACAATCAGAAAAGCGGAAGCACAGCGGAGTCGTGAGGTATCTGATGACATGGACAAGTACTCCAGCTCGCTCGCGACGCAATTGGCAGACCATGCAGGCATCGAGGGCGACATATTGTCTCGCATCGTCATGAACCGGGTAGATGGCATCGAGACGGCCGTCAAGGGCGGTCATGCACGAATGGAAAAGCTTGAATCTGCGTTATATGAATTGATTCGGGAGATGCAGCATTCGAGGAGAGAACAACAGGAACAAGTCAACAGAAAGTCTGCTTGAAATATTTCCATTGTAGCGTAAGCATGAGATTACTGGCGAGGCGACGAGCATAGGTAGCATCAGTTCATGGGTAGATTTGTATCGTCTTGTCATTTTGTGCAATAGTCTTGTCCCGCGAGTAATTGTCTTGGCCAGCAGACAGCTAGGGACTCTTATTTCTTTTGCATGGCCTGGATTTTTTCCTTGTACTTGCGCGACTTGATGGCCTTTTCGAGCGCACCAGACTCAAACTTGATTAGCTGCTCCTTGGCTCGCTTGAGGACTGCTTCGGCATCGCCTCGCGGTGTCCTTTTGAGTTTCCAGAAACGGAGGAAGGCGAGTGCGCATTGAGTGATGCGCTCGCCATCTATTCCCGCAGGCACCAAGCCGCGGGGATAAGTGATGGGCGGTACGGCTTCCCTGCGACGAGACAGGGCGAGGAAGATGGCGGTGTATGCGATGACGTCCGGTTCGAAAATGAGAGGGATGTCTGTGTTGTACCCATCATTCACGATGATCCTATCCAATCAGCAAAATATTCAGTTGAAAAAAAAGGGTAATTAGCGCACCACGCTTCGTCAATAACTTTTTGCCAGCCGGGTCGCGACTCTGCAATCGTGTTGAGGATTCTGTATGGGTGATGGACGACAAGATACGTGTCCAGTTCATTAATGAGGTAAAACTCTGCTTCGGCCAGCTTGGCAGACTCGCCAGATACTTTGCCGAGTCCCCAAACAGTCTGAATCTCCGTCGTGACGACTTTGATGTGCTGTGGACATTCTTCAATCTTGCAGGCGAGGTATACGGCTGCCGCGATGACCATGTGTATATTTGTCTCTATGAATGCCACCCTACCACAAATCAGTACTCGGCCTTCTCAATGATGGTGTTGAGGTGTCGTACTTTGTGTAGAATCGCAACAGGTAGACCGTTGCGGTGGCGATGGCCTGTTGTCTCAAGTTGAGCTTTGCAGCCAGTGCAATCACCACTATACCGAGGCCATCAGTCGACGTTACACCATGATGAGATCATTGGGAGCATACAGTCATGCATGTGAATTTGAACGGCCCTGTACTCGTCCAGAGACATATAAGTCAGGTCCAAGGATCGCATTGACAATAGGGTATTCTCCTTGAAACTCCAATGGAGCCTGAGTAGTGTCAATCTGTGCTCGAGTGACATTGTTGTGTGGTGCGACTCACTTTTGGGAAGAGGTCGCAAAGGCAGCCATGATTCATGTCACGGCGATTCTATGTCTTTGAGAGGATTGTAGCTCAGATCAGTCATTTCATAGGACCATTTTGGGGAGCCGGGACATGGTGAGTAGTTGTATCCGATGCAGAGGACGGCAGTATGCACAAGGACATTCACGGCCATGGCCAACAGTTGCAAGCGAGTGATTGAGCCAGTGTGGAGATGGAGGATTGAGTGGATGAGATGAGATGGAAATTGAAGGCGGAATTTAAGGTTACGTCGTGCACGTGAGCACATGACCCGAGGAGAGCTCCAACACTCACGGACAGCACAGATATGGAAGAACGTCGGGTTAACGTGCGGGTGTGTTGCGTCAATTTGGTTCGTGAGTCTCTCTCACCTTTGGCGCCTGTGAATGTGCCAGGGAAACAAGCAATCCATACTAAACTGCAGAGCCCCGGCAGTAGGGCATGCTGAATTGGCGAGCATAAAATCGATTGACTGTGTGTGATTTCACAAAGTCATCGTGCCCGTCGACCTTGCGAAACAACTCGTGAGAGGCCGTCGATGAAGGACACATGAATGATTCGAAGAAAGAACAAAGAGATGCACGAATCAGGCAGCTCTTTGATACTCTCGATACCAAAAGTCAAAACAAAATATGCTCGATAGATGACTTACGTCAGGGTTTGCGTGAACTTGGACATCCACTCGAATCCGCAGATACTTTACTGCAGGAAGTCTTTGACCATATCGACAGTGGGCAAGAGTAGGCTTTTCCGTGACCGTCTCGTGTTCATAGGCACTAACGAAGACCAGTGGTATCATCACCTTTCAAGAATTCAAGGATTTCGTCCTCGAGACAGAGGAGAAACTGAGGCGACTGTTTCAACAGATCGATGTGCTTAATCAAGGCAGGCTCAAAAAGTTTGAGATACAGCGAGCTTTGCACAAGGCTGGCGTGCATCATACAGATGCCAGGATGAACGACTTTTTCGAGGCCATGGACCTGAACAATGACGGATACATAACGTTCGATGAGTGGAGGGACTTTCTCTTGTTTCTTCCTGAACGGCTGCCTGATGTCAAAAACATCTTTCTGTACTACAACTCGATACACCAAGTCTCTTCCGACGGGGACATTCTCATCAGTGACGAAAATCTGCACAATCTTGGATTCTTCTTGGCTGGAGGAATTGCTGGTGCTGTATCACGTACGACAACGGCTCCCTTCGACAGATTAAAAGTCGCTCTGATTGCTTCCACGGAGACGTCTTTACTGGAAGCTGCGAAAGAGGGTCGGCTTGCAAGTGGTCTCGCGCAGACATCCATAGCTCGCGCTCTTGCTGATATATACTCTCAAGGAGGCATTCGATCGTTCTTCGTGGGTAATGGGCTGAATGTGATCAAGATCTTTCCCGAATCTGCCATCAAATTTGGGTCATATGAAGCTGCAAAGAGGTTCATCGCAGGCACTGCTGGCACAGATGAGCTGAGTACAGGGTCAAGGTTCGCTGCTGGCGGTATAGCAGGAGCCATATCGCAGGCTTCAGTGTATCCTATAGACACACTGAAGTTCCGCGTACAATGCGAATCAGGTTCCACAGAGAATGGGTCCATCATAAAGAGTACGGCGGTAAAGATGTGGAAGAATGGTGGTATGCGCAGTTTCTATCGTGGTCTACCACTGGGCATCATCGGCATTGTGCCGTATTCTTCCATCGACTTAGGAACGTTTGAGATGCTCAAGCGAGGGTATATTGCAAGGAAAGCGAAACGACTGAAGATCAAGGAATCAGATGTGGACGTGCCAAACTACTTGGTGCTGACGTTTGGTGCCTCCAGTGGAGCGTTTGGTGCATCCCTCGTATATCCTCTCAATCTCTTGCGAACACGATTACAAGCCCAAGGTACGAAAGCACATCCCCAGACATATACTGGTCCCAGGGACGTCGTTCGAAAGACTCTTCAGAAAGAAGGATATCGTGGGTTGTGGAAAGGACTTTTACCCAACCTCCTCAAGGTCATTCCTTCTGTCTCGATATCATATCTTGTGTATGAGAAGAGCAAACAATATATGGGTCTGTAAGCTACATCCGGGTCATACACTGAGTTGAAGTGAGAACGATGGCAACCATCAACGATTTATAGCTTGCCGCAAGTTTGCATAAGAGACGGGGACAAAGTGTCCGGATAAGCGACACTGTGACAGTCAGCATAGGAATGCTGGAATGTTCTGGAGGGCAGCAAAATTGCATTTGAGGAGTGCCAAGGACAATCTTCTAGTGCTAAGAATGAAAGCACGAATACTGGTCGTTAATTTTTCTAATTTTATGATGTATAGACAGCATTGCGACAGCTACTTCTGGAGATATATAATGATCAATGACACAATCATGGAGTCGGTGTAGTCTTTCATTGTTTTGCATTTTCTGTGCTGCAGAATCTTCGCAGCAGTTGATGGAGAACTCGTGGAGCCGGTTATCTAGCCGAGCATTTCCACGCATCAAGAGATGGCAACGACTTGGAAGCAGATGATTTTGACAGAATACTTGTCCCCATGTGCAGTGCTCTTGCTAAATCAAGCAGGAATCAGTCTCTATCTATCCCAGACCAAGGCAGAAGACACACACTTATACAGGATGCAACTCACGCCGCGAGAACATGACAAATTGATTGTTGCGCAAGTGGGACATTTGGCTCAAAGGCCAGTCACCCAGCATGTTCGCAGCAAGCACACAGCTGACCGTTTTGTAGACGACTTGCTAGAGGCGTGCGACTGAACCAATCCGAGGCGACTGCACTTATCGCATCACAACTGCACGAACTGATTCGAGATGGTGATCACACTGTAGCGCAGCTCATGAACGAGGGCAAGAAGATGCTCGGTCGCAAGCACGTCTTACCATCCGTCGTCGCAGGGTTACACGAGATTATGGTCGAGGGTACATTCAAGGATGGAACGTATCTAGTGACGGTACATCAGCCGATCTGTTCGGATGATGGAGATCTGGAAAAGGCTCTTCGAGGCAGTTTCCTGCCTATACCCGAAGCCTCCCTCTTCCAATTGGCAGATGCGGAAGAATACAGACCAATCAACCAGCCGGGTGCCATACGCGTCAGACCAGGAAAGATTGTGCTGAATGCGGGAAAGGAGAGAACGAGACTCAAAATCACAAATACTGGAGACAGGCCAATCCAAGTGGGATCTCACTATCATCTGGTGGAAGCCAATCCTGCCTTATCCTTCGATCGTGGCTTGGCTTATGGTAAGAGGCTCGACGTGCCCGCTGGGACTGCCGTAAGATTCGAGCCTGGTGATGTCAAGACTGTCAGTTGTGTAGAGATTTCCGGCAAGCGAATCATTACTGGCGGCAATAATCTAGCGAGTGGGCCGGTTGATTCTTCAAGGATACCGAAATTGGTTGAGGATTGTGCTGCCCGTGGCTTCAAGCACGTTGCTGCGACAGCTTGATTCCGCCTGGCTCTTGCATGAGCATTTTAGTGAACAAATTGCCACTGTACATAGGACAAATACATATATTCCCTGTTGAAGCTTCTCACCATGAAT
This sequence comes from Taphrina wiesneri, assembly GCA_005281515.1. Lineage (NCBI taxonomy): Eukaryota > Fungi > Ascomycota > Taphrinomycetes > Taphrinales > Taphrinaceae > Taphrina > Taphrina wiesneri. The sequence goes on from RHGK01000017.1 coordinate 239,164, forward strand.
TTCCTGTTTCCTTCTCCCCTGGATCCTCCAATTTGTGGAGCCGCAAGCACAACAAGCATTCCAAGCTTCTTCGCTTGCAATTGACAAGTTCACGTATGAATCTCTGGCCACGGAGAGCTCGTCTCCGGCCCTTGACAAGCTATCAGGCGTATTACCATAGAGCTACACAACCGATAGGCCGGCTTTACTACATTTATCATCATATCTTTGGTCGTTCTCGGGCGCAGCTAGCTGTAGTGCGTGGAGTGTGCCATGTCGGAGAATTACGAATCAGTCCTGTTTGTCTGCCCAAAGGTCGATGTCTTTGGCGTACCACCGCCTAGCGGCAAGGGATTCAAGACAGACAGTTGGGGCGGGTCGCTGGCAAAGCCAATCTTCACTGGTCGATTGCGAGTCGTTCAGACATATCATCTAGACGACTCACCATCAGCCTGTGAAGTGAGAATAGAGGACGCCCAGTCAGGAGAGCTCTTTGCTGCGGCACCATATGTCGGCGAACACGCAGTCGAGAAAGCACTAGATTCGAGTCGGTACTATCAAATTCGGGTTGTCCAGGACAAGCGAGTAGCATACCTCGGCATAGGCTTCGAAGAGCGCGAGGCGAGTTTCGACTTTCAAGTGGCACTGGCTGACTTTACCAAACACAAGACGGCGGAAAAGGAGGCACCAAAGAAACGAGCCGAACCAGTCAAGGATTATTCGCTCAAGGAAGGACAAGTGTTGAACATTGGTGTCAAGGTGAGTCCATGAACTATTCATCATGTACTCAGCTAAATTTCCAGGGAAAAGCAGGCAGTAAAATAATCGCACCGCCAAGGACTGATAGTCCTGGTATCATTCCATTCCTGGCTCCACCGCCAACAGCTGCCGATGTCAGAAGTAGTGCTAGCACTGCAGCTGATGACGATTTTGGCGATTTCCAGTAGGTCAAAGGCGACGATACTCTCTGGTACAAGAATAGTTGAAAGACAGACAAGGCTTTACGCTCTTTGGCCGTCGATGCATCAAGTAAACAACAAAGCAGATTTGGATGCGAGATCCTTTGTCTTTCATACCTTACAAACTTAACCCGGCTCCGCAGGTGCTTAGATGCCTAACAAGATTGAGGGGAATTTAGGACATTTCCAGGTCCATTTTCTGATGGTAAATATCTTGGAGATGCACCGGATGAACAACTGTGAGACTCAGGATGATGCCACTGAGTATGCATCGACTGGTCACCCGACCTATCGAACAGTCGAGGCACTCTATCCCGTCGACTTTAGTCCTAGGCTAATTGCCCTGTATGAAAGACTCCAACGCAGAGGTCAAGAACCTCTCTTTCCGACATCATGGCACCTCGATTTCATGAATCTGCCTGCGACGTTGTTTATCCATTCTCTGTCTGATCAAACTTATGCGCCTATTCGAGCCATCTGCACGAAAACGAAATCGTCCAGCGAATTCAGGGGTAAATTGGCCATGGAGAAGTTGCTACGACTTGGAAAAGACGTTCGAGAGACTGAATGTAAGCTAAACATTAATCCTAGCAAATTGAGACCGGCACGCAGTGTCGAAGTGTGGATTGTTGAAGGCATTAAAAGGTACATCTTTTGGGCCGCACAAGATGCCATGATGACGACCGAGTCATTACAATCTTTCATCACCATTTCAACGTTGGGCAGAAGACGCAAAGCAATCAATGATCAGGACTCTTTCGACAGACTGACCAACAAGACAACCATTAAATTGCGAAGAATGGCAAAAATGCATCGAGAGGCGGCGCACAAAATGGAGAAACGCTCTCGGTCGTTGTGGAAGGCATCAATCGACTACGAAACCAAGATGGCACAGTACGAAAGGGCCCTCTCGACCATAATATACGGCTTTGCAATATGTGGTGCGCGATTGGTGATTGTTGGACTAAATGTCCGTTCAGAGTCGTACCCGATCCGCACTCTGCTCGCCCTGGACTTTAATGACTCGAGTGAGGATCTCTGGTCCGTGTTGGCAATCATGTTGACGGTCTGTGCGGCACGAGAAGAACGGTTGGATACTGCGGGTGCAGCTGATTTGCAGGCGGATAAACACTTGGATGATCAGTTTTCGTGCATGAAGATGGACACGGAAGTGGATGAAGATCGATAAAGTGATTAATTACCAGTAATCCGTACCACTTCTCACCAACCTTCTGGTCCAATCGGCCTAGTCTTGAGATACTCCCTCAATCTCGCCATCGCTTGCTCTTCAGTAATGTCCGGCTCCTCGATCCTGTACTCAATCACCAACTCGACCAGTTCCTTCATGACTTTAATGTGTGTCCCGTGTTCCTCCAACAACGGCTTGATTTTCTTGCCATCAATGAATGACGTGAATGACCATGCCCGATCCAGACCGCACTCAGTGATGCGGTCCATGAGTGCGACGAGTCCATCGACATTCACAGCGTGGGCTCGGTCTGCCACGAATGACACAAAGAGCGCCAATTTCCAGTCTTTTTTCAACAATCGCACAAACTTTCCGAGCTCCAAGGGAGTGGTATCAATGGACACTGACACCTCTCGAGGTGGAAACGTCGCTTTGACGAGTGCTTCGAGAAGGCTGGTCAGTTTAAGGTAGTCCCGCACCATGACACAACCCAGAGGCTCCTCCACGTCCTTCTTCTTCGGGACCGGCCGTAGTTGACGACAGTACGGCAGGATGGCTACAATGAACCACAGCCGACCATCTGCGGTGTACTCGCTCAAATGGTCACGCAATTGCAACGACGTCGAAAGAACATTGATGGCGCGTTCAACGATGGCAAAATCAAACCAAGGAAACTCTTCCTCTGGTCCGGCGTCTTGAAAGACAATTTGATAGAGTTGTTGAGAATGTAGTGCCCGAATTGCTTTGGGTGGATTGATGCCCTTCATCATCTTGTATACTTCGATGCCCACGCGCTCCTTGACTACTTTACACTTGAGCGCCTCGCGTACCTCTTTCGTCGCCATGCCCGCAAACGTGTCGGCTTGGATGGAAAAGTCAAACTGTGAGGCGAATCGGATACATCGCAGCACGCGGAGGGGATCATCCAGAAACGTCTTTTCCGGCGGCAAGGGTGTCTGAAGAAGTCCATTCGCCAGGTCGTCCAGACCATGACGCGTCGGATCCTCCACTTGCAACGTGTGAATGTTGTAGTACAGCGCATTCATAGTACAGTCCCGACGTTCCGCGTCTTCTTCCAGCGTTCCCACGTCCACCACGGAAGGGGTCCTCGAGTCTGCTGATCCATATGATTCCGTCCTCAACTGCACGAAATCCAAATCAAGATTGAGAAACCTGCTCGTGGCCGTGTCTAGATGCTTAGATTTTTCCGGATTGGCTAGTATTTTAGTGATGGTGCCCGTCTTTAGATCTGGATGCTGAGAAGTCAAAAAGGCGGCGAATTCCACTGCGAATTGGTGCCCTGATATGGATGAGATCGCAATATCAATGTCGTGCGACTTTTTTCGCAAAATCTTGTCACGTACCCAACCGCCTGCATATCTCACTACTACTTGTGAATCAGAGAATGCTGAAGTACTGGCTGCTTCCCTCAGTAAATTGGTGAGCTGCTGTTCTGCTGGATCAAGTATGATTTGTGGTGATGTGGTAGTCATGGACGACGTGAGAGTGATGGGACTGCCTGATGCTGATCTTTTCATGAAATTGTAGCAAGTCCGTCTAAGTAGTCCTCTTTGCATGCAAGAGACGCAGGATCAACGGAAATAGCGAGATTAGACTGTTCTTTTCTCGAGAAAAGGCTTGAATTTTGTAAATCGCCCAATTGGATGAATTGATAGCTACTTCTTACTAGAATTTGTGGTCGTGCCTTGCGAAATCAAAAGAAGAAAGGAATAGCTTCGATTCCTGGTCATGTATGCTCAGCAAGGCTGTTTGGTCAAGTTGTACAATACAGGACTGATCATGATCATTCTTGTCTTGTGCTCCACGTGATCTGATCAGTAAACATCTGATCATGATCATCTTCTTGTCCCAGGACTTGACATCGCCTCTGTTCTCGAGACGACAACATTGCTATTAATGTATACGGTATCTAAAAAGAGAGAAGTGAGTGACCGGTCCGTTCACCTTTTCCGTCGCTAAGAAAAGTGCAAGACGACTCGAACAGTCGCTCATGGCTGATGAAACAAGGATCAAATTGCTGGCGTTGAAATTTTTGCCAGACTCAGCGTGACCTGAGAGACATAGCTGCTATACGCACCATAAAGATGCGTGGTAATCTGTGCTCAGGCTCCGTCAAAGGCGTGAACATCAAAGGACGACGTAAATCACAATTTGGAATTGACAACGATGATGAGCCATATCACGGTAACCCGATGACCTCAGCATAGGTAGCATTGTGAGAGAAGTGACTTATGTTAGCCGCGTTCTGCGCACTGCTGTTGTCGAGCGTCGCGACTCTTCCAACCCAGTCCTTGATATCGCCAATCTTCACTGTCGCACTCATGTTTGGTAATAAGATGACTAGATCCGGGGACACATGTCGCGCGATATGTGTCAGCCCAGCAACAGTCTCGTGCCTGAGTAAGTAAGAACAGCGTTCTTGAAGCACATCTTCTTCCTTGCTCTCTTTGTATCCAGCCACATACAAGGCGATGTATATTTCGTTGTGTTCTATTGCATCCGTGGGTAAGAAGTCTGATATACGTTCGACAGAATCACCGGAAACCATGATTTTCCTCCTTCGAGGCGATGTGCTGATTGATGCTGTGTTGATTGAGAGATAGAGATAAGTTGCGACCGCTGCACAGATCGAGGACACGAGTCCGACTGCTACCAAGGCACGATTTGCGCGGGACTTGGGCGGCGGCATGCCGGAAAACTTGACAGGCCGAGGCAGCGGAACGTATTGAACAATACACAGCAAGTGTGGTCCTATTGCTAGTAAACGCTGGGTGTCGATGGCGTCATGGAGTGAATCCTCGAGGAAATCGCGTCTTTAGAGCGAAGCAACCACTTGAACCTGAGCTCCGCGTCTCCACAATCACACGCGCAGGAGTTTCCAATCGATTGAATGCATTCAGCAACAACAAAATCTCATCTTCTCTTCTTCCGAGCAATAGTCTATCATGCTTCTCATACCGGTGCTCTGCACCCTGGCGAGCTTATCTGGCTTGCTCAACTCAGTAAATGCCGTGATCAACGAGAATTCCTGGGAATTCAAGCACATGAAGAATGAGCACCATTTGACAATGTTTGATGTGAGAACCAGAAGATCATCTTGAAAAAGCCCACTGATGTGAAAGGATGATGCCTTCTTTAGGATACACGACCTTGATCGCACTGGATTTTGGACGAAAGACGACGTCACGTCCATATACGGAGTCAAGAACAACAAGGAACAGGACGCATTCAAGGAGACTGATATACCTCAGGCGAAAGTACAGGAAATCGAAGACACAATAATGAACATGATTGACGCAGATCGTTCGGGACAAATCAGCCGCGACGAATGGATTCAATTCAAGAGTCGAGGCGGAGAATTACCCGATTTTGGGTTCGAGGGACACCATGAGGATGAAGAAACAGAATTTGATATACATCATGTCGAAATTTACCACTCTGATCCCAACGATGATGACGAGAGTAAATGGAACCATCCAGAAGATATCGAGCATTTCAGAAAGCATGACGAAATGTATCACGGCAAGGAAAATTCAGATCCTCTCCGAAATATCCCAAAGAGCTATCGCAAAGTTCAGCTCAAGCATTAGTAGCATTCGCATGGCATGATCATTACTCTCGCCATGTATTTTCAGCCTGGGACAGCGTCTTGCTAAAACAAATAAGAGACGCTATAAATCTCTTCACATGTGACTGGTGCGCACATCAGAGAAGACAGGGCATGCCAAGGACCCAGCAGGGAACGCCTTTAGACATGAGCAGTATTGAAGGGAAGGAACGATAGATGCTCATGATGCCATTGTTAATTCATTTATGTATGCCGACGCTATGCTCTACCATGCTATGCAATTATCTAGACCGTGGTGGCAAGAATCAGAAAATACTCGTCTTCATGTCATACTCCTGTCTGAACAATTTCTCCTCGACGAAAGATTCATTGGCAGCCTTACAGGCATCGTTACAAGTATACACACTCAGAACTCCCCAGTCGAGGGTGTCGGCTTTCGTGTCGTCAATGTCCAGATAGCTGAGCAATGTGGGCATGATTTGAAACTCGATCGATCTTGCAGCCTTGCAGTGTTCACATGAGGGAATATCCTTGTCCGCCAACTTGCCCTTGTCGGAGATCCATAACGTGGCGGCATCACTAGATTCGAGCAGCTTCTCGGTGCGCAGGTAACGCAGAACTTGTTCGGGAGCCACACCCAATCTCTTGTTGAATTTGTAGAATGCATTGTCGCCCTTGACTTTGACGTACTTTTCGCTTCCGTCATTCTCCACCATGACTTCCTTAAAGTCTCCCTCCTCCTTGTTCGTGTCGCTCTTGTCTTTGCTCGAGGAAGTACTCGACACTTCGGCAGGTTCAGCCTCACTAATAATCTCCATCAAGTTGAATTCTTCTGGCGTCCAGGTGGACTCGGATCGTAACGTCGTCTCTGTGCTCTGGGATCGAAGGATTTTAAAAGAGGGCGACCATCCATCGGCAGCACACTTGCCATTGTCGCAAGTGAAGACGTAAATGAGGCGGACATAAGCGTGGGGTCTATCTTCGCCTTCTGGAGCAAACAACTGCAGTAAGAGCCGCATCTGCTTTGTACATTTCGGACATGTAATGGTTGATTCGTCGAATGCCGGTGCGGACTTCAAAAATGCTGGAGGTCCGCCGATGCGTGAGATGCATGGGTCCTGTAGAGTGTCTTTTCTGTGTTTCTTCGTTACTGGCTCAACATAGCCAAGCACAGCAGGGAACGCCAATTGAGATGGCATACGGAACGGTCTTTTCCCGTCGATCTGGTCACACCGAATTGAACTTGTCAGGACGACTGGAGGCAACTACGAGGAAATGTACAGGAGCAGTTGATGTGAACCAGAAATTTATGATTTTGAAGCCTTCACATGCTGAAAATGCCATTCCTCGGATAACCCGCGCCCATCTATAGCTGCAATTTTGCGAAACCACGCTCTACATGCATACATGTACAATTGATCCTACACAGGTGCTCCATCCTGTATCGCAAATCGTCGAGTGCAAGCATGGAGTTGCAATAGGGTAGTCTGGTATGGGACGCAAGAATCAACAACAAGCCCTGCTTTCCGGACCTCCGTCGGAACTCACTTTGAGTCAGGCAATTGGGCGAGTGGAGGTCATCAATGGCAACAACATCTACACTGTCACGATACCAGCCATGCCTACAGATGAATCCGATCCGACTCTGCACATGGTAGAGTTGCCTCCAAAGTTTCGCAACACCATGTGGATTCGTCGAGGAGGCTTCGTGCTTGTCGATCGAGGTGCATTCGAAGGCAGGGAGAATAAATTGTCGGGAGAAATCATGACTGTGATTCACGATGAAAAGAGCTGGCGCAAGATGGCTTACTGGCCCGCCGAGTTCTGTAAAGCAGCTACCGAAGCGACCAAGGTGCAACACTTGAAGCATGATGAAGATGACAGCAGTGAGGACGAGTTACTTGGGTCTGGCAATTTAAACAGGAGACGACAACAAGACAGCAGTGACGAGGACGAGTGAAGTATGTATGGAATCATGGACTTTCCAGAGCAGGGCTTGGTCGTATGCCTCACAGCGTCCATGCATCACTTCAAATGTCATCGCAATAGTACCTGCTTGGGTCGCATCATGTCGAGTCGTTGCTGCTGAGGCTTTTGAACTTTCAATTCGTGTTGCAATAGCGCTTGGCACGTCACTAGCAGTAGGGATCGTAGAGTCTCTGAGGCTGACAAGAAGCCTCGTCTGAGCAACCCTTTCCAGAATTCTTGCTCTGCTCGTCACTGTACGCACACTCGAGGTAGAACGATAACATAGCACGGCGCGACTGAAACCATATACGGTAGTTCATTTTAGCTGAGACTAGCTAGCGATGAGTTAATAATAGATAGAATAGGTCCAAGCACCTGTCTTGTTCTGGAAATGTTCAATGCGAATCGTCCTCAATGCGTAAGAACAAGTGATTCGTGTGTAATACTTGTGCCTGTGTTGTGCTGTACTGTGTGCTAAGCCTACATGCATCGATTCCGATGAGCACAGAAGAAGCAGCCCGGGGTAAGACTACAGACAATACCGCCGTAAGGGATCTGACATGGTCTGTACGTGCAGCCTTCCGCTTGACGCTTCGCCAAAAGACCCTCAGTTTCGAATTCGTCTGTGTAAGCTTTTAGACAGGTTTCTGCCTCTTCCACTTTGATAACGGCGAGTCTTGTGTATTCATTGAGTGTAGCCACGTATTTGCCTTCTCTCAGAACGATTGATGGTGGGAACTTAGGATCTGTGATCTGATCGACGATTTTGTTCTTGAACACATATTGCAACTCGGTGACGTTATTGATGAGCTGCTGTGGCTCACCTGCTGGTTGGGAGTCTGCGTCTTGGGTCACGACTGTCATTGCAATGATCAACGTAAGGACGAAAGCTTCGAACAACATGTTTCAATTCTGCAACGACTTATATCATGCCAGTGCAGTCGAGTCTGCCGATTGAAGCGGATTTGTCTCACCATCATTCCACGTGACATCTATAGAGGGATTTGAATACCTTGAGCTCGTAGGGTCCTGCGCATCAGCAGCAGCACCGACTCAGATTCTCAGACGACACAAGAAGTCCATGGTCAAGGAAGATCATGATTAGGTCTCACGCTTCTTCAGCAGACCCTCTGATCAGTCTCCTTGTTCCAGTGTCTGTGTCTGTGATTTGCCTCTGAAGCAAGAGACTGGGACAGACTGATTCAAAAGACATGAGACAGAGAGACATGAGAGACAGAGAGACAGAGAGACAGAGAGACAGAGAGACAGAGAGACAGAGAGGGAGACAGAAGAGAGAGACAGACAGAGAGACAGAGAGACAGAGAGGGAGACAGAAGAGAGAAGGGCAGAGGAAAGTGATCATGGGAATCATTGGGGATCAGTACTGATCGAATACGGAAACTCCGAACACACAGAACGCTCAGTGATTTGGCGGCGGTTCGTGGAGTTTTGAGGATCGTTTACTCCTTTCGTATGTAGTATAGGGCCACGTCAACCATTCTCCCCTTAGATAACTCTACTCAATTCCATCTACAGCCAATTTGTGACACGATAGCACTAAACACTCCGGCGACTGATACCCGATCATGAGTGGCACTGCAGCAGGGAAGGATGATTTTGAGGACTCCGACACAGGCTACGTCCCGACGGGCGAGCAAAAGACGGTGGAAGAGTATGCCAAACTAGATGCCCACGACGAATCCCTGGCGAAATGGAAGGCAAGTCTGGGAATCACTGCAGGGAGTGGACCAATCATCCATGACCCGAATAATCCTGCGAAAGTACTGATTGAGAATATCACATTGAAAGTCTCTGGACGACCGGACGTTTCCGTATCACTTTCCGCACCAGGATCGATCGCGAGGCTCGCGACTGAACCGTTCATTATCAAAGAGGGCGTCAGGTACGCCATGGTGCTCCAGTTTCGCGTACAGAGGGAAGTCGTCTCCGGGTTACGGTACCTCCAGGTCGTCAAGCGGAAAGGCATCAGGGTGGATAAGTTCGAGGAGATGGTCGGCAGTTATGGACCTAGCAAGGACATTTACACCAAGAAGTTAGCCGAGGAGGAAGCACCTTCTGGCATGCTCGCTAGAGGGGAATACAAAGCCCGCTCTAGGTTCATTGACGACGACAAGGTTGTGCATCTTGACTTTGAGTGGGCCATCGTTATTTCCAAGGACTGGAAGTGAAGAGACAATTTGGCATGACTGCAATGAATTTATTGATGACACGATACGAGTGGCACATATTTCGGTTGATGTGACATGATGCATTGGGAAAGTGGCGAGATATGTCTGCCCTGCAGTCTATTCTTACCATATGAAATGTGAGCATGAGCCTATTCTACTGCCATCCTGGCAACCCGCATACGCCGCGCTGTGCAAGATTTCATTGTCGTCGTGTCTCGTTTCTGTATCATTGTGTGCATGTGTGATTGTCCAATTAAATTGACCAAATACCAACCATTCCGTTGCTCCTGCCTCCTACAAGATAACCTTCCTTGCTCTTCACCACCTTCACAATGCCAGACTCAATCGTCTCTTCTTCTCCACAGCCCCAGTGTCGACCGTCTACACGATCGTACACCTTGACATACGGTTCGCCGGCAGCTGCAACAATTCGCCTAGCATCAAAGTGCAGATCAGTGATACCCTCCTCGTAGGCATAGGCGTCGTGGATCGACCCGGTCCTCAGGTCCCATATCCTCACAGACCGATCAAGACTACCAGATACGAGATGCAGGTCATCGAACTGCAGTGCTGTCACCGGCCCCGTATGGCCAGTCAATTCTCGAGCCACTGCACCCGTCCTCAAGTCCCAGAATCGCACGATGCCGTCAGCTGTACCTGCCGCCAGACCTTGCTCGAAACACTGCAAAGCACCCACAAAGTCTCCGCTACCTCTGACACCCGTGCTTACGAACGAATTGGTGCCGCCAGTCCAGGAATTGCCGGAGAACCCGAGAATGTCCATAGTCTGTAATAGACGTCCGGTAGTTAAGTCCCACTGTCGAATCGTCCTATCTTGCGAGCCAGAAACTAGAGTCTGGTTGATGAAATGCAGTGCTGTGACTTCCCCTACATGTGCGTCCAGGGTTTGTATACAACAGTCCACCGCTTGCCCCGGCTCTGACTGGCGAGACTCGCGGCCATCGGCCGCAGTCTGTGAAGATCGTTCATCATCAGGATCACTAAAATTACGATATTTATTTATCAAATTGGTGACAGCACTTGGGGGCACGGCTGAGTACTGATCACTCACTCCCAGATCCCAAAGCTTGATTTTGGCATCTGTCGAACCAGTTGCAACTAGTGTCTCTTCAAGTTGTAGACACCTGACCGATGCTATGTGTCCTTCTAAGAGTCCTTGACAACGACCTGTAGCAAGATTCCATACACGTACTGTATCGTCAATAGAAGCAGTGACCATCGTGCCGAATGGAAAGTCAAAGTCAAGCGTGGTGATGGATTCATTATGAGCAGGAAAGGCTTTGATGAGTGATCCTGCCTCAAAATGTTGATGCAAAATAGGGGCAGATCTTCGTCGCATTGCTTTGCGTTTCCGGGCCTTGTTTGCTGATGACTTCGACAAAGAGCCGTATGTGCTCTGCGAGAGGAAAGCGGCCGTCTCTTCGTCAAACGTGTCAGAAATCTCAGTTGCTGTCTCTGAAAAAGGTTCAACAACATCCTCAAGTTCCTTGGCATCAATCAACTTGGTCTCGATTATCTGTAAGTCATCAGTAGCCTCTGCCTCTTGTATCTCAAGCTGTTGAAGCTTCTCTATCAATCTACTGCGCATCTTCCCGAGTGTCGACAATTTCGAGTCAATCTCCTTGATTTCTGTGGAAGCCAGGGCTTTCCGGATTGCCAGAACTTCTAAAGCATGTGCAGCAAGATCCCTTTCTCTCTCAACCTTGACGGAGTCAGGTGTCTTTGCACTTTTGACACGTCCATTAGGATGTGATGAACTGTTACGATGCGTCGACTTGTTCTTGATCGTCTTGCGTGAAAGTTCTGGCAAAGAAGCCTCGAATCCCTGAAAGAGTGAATATGACTGGGAGCCATCATCTTCGGGAATGTCCCGAAGCAGATCGTCAGGTAGGTATGTTATTTGTCGATAGCTGATCTCAGATGGCGATAAATTGCTACGCAATAGTTCCGAGGGGGAAGTCGAGGATAGCAGTCTTTTCTGAAATGACGGACGCTTTAGGTGTGGGGTGATATCTTTCACGATAGACGAAGAAGGATTGATCCAAGCAGCAGCAGTGGAAGACATTCGCTGACCAATTTCCTGGAGTCCATCAACCACAGACTGTATCTCTTGTCGCCTCCCCGAGTCATTGGTGGTCGAGGGCATTCCCCAGAGTATATCTGGTCCGAGCACAGAGATTGACGTCCCAGATTGGCCTAGCTATGCCTCGTATGAGATTCCTTGCGGTGCGGGCGACACTTGCAAGTCCGAAGGCGCTGCGCTCTATGAGGCACGATCCGTCGATGCCCCTTGACTGAAAGGTGGACACGATAACTCAACACCACTTTTAAAACCGAACCGCACTGGAAAGTCGAACGATTTACAATGGGAATCCTGGAGGTGAAACTTGGGTCACAAGCCAATTCTCGTATTTCATCGCATAACTCTGGCTCTCCACCACAGATTCAGAGCTCCTCTCATTTTTTGTCCTTCTCATCTGCAGGAAATGACTCTTGGGATGGAGAATGTTCTCTTGAAGCAAGCTCCGGCCCTAGGATTTAAATCGAGTCCACCGTCATCTGTTTGGGCCAGTGATACCGTACGAATGTCAGCAGACCCTGTCGAGAAGCCTTCTGTGGGCTCTGGCCCTGAGCCGCCCGCTGCGGCATTTGACACGATCCTGATTCTGGACTTCGGCTCCCAGTATACCCATCTAATCACGAGACGACTTCGAGACCTTGGCATCTACTCTGAGATGCTGCCATGTACCGCAAAATTGGACGAGATCAAAGCGCTGCAGCCGAAGGGGCTAATCTTCTCGGGAGGACCATACTCTGTATATGAGTCAGGTGCTCCACATGTCGAGGATGCGGTTTTCGAGCTCGGCCTGCCAATACTTGGGATTTGCTATGGACTGCAAGAAATTGCGTATCATCAAGACGATACCTCTGTAGGTGCAGGCACTCATCGCGAATACGGTCATGCGACCTTGAACTTACAACACAACGAAGACAGGCCCGATCTCACGCGCCTCTTCGATGGATTAGGTTCAACCATGGAGGTCTGGATGTCCCACGGCGATAAGCTCAAAGATTTACCTCAGGGATTCGAGGTCATCGCAAAGACTGCCAACGCACCTTTCGCAGGAATAGCGCACTCGAAAAAGCTTATGTATGGAATTCAGTTCCATCCAGAGGTTACTCATACCAACAATGGCATTACAATTATCAAGAACTTTGCAGTAGGAGTGTGCAAATGCAAATCTGAATGGAACATGACCAAATTTGCCAAAATCGAGATTCAGAGGATTAGAGACTTGGTCGGCGAGAAAGGAGAAGTCATTGGGGCTGTCAGTGGTGGAGTTGATTCCACTGTGGCCGCCAAGCTCATGCACGAAGCAATCGGTGATCGATTTCATGCAGTCCTCGTAGACAATGGCCTCCTGCGATTGAAGGAGGCAGAGCAAGTGCACAAGACTTTGACAATAGACCTGGGGATCAACCTCAGAGTACAAGATGCATCGAAGCGATTTTTGGATCTGCTCAAGGGCGTAACGGATCCCGAGCAGAAGAGAAAGATTATTGGCAACCAATTCATCCGCGAATTTGAAGCTGTAGCAAAGGAAATTGATGAGAAATCTGGTGGTAAGATCGAATATCTGTTGCAAGGCACACTTTATCCCGATGTCATTGAATCTATTTCCTTCAAGGGCCCTTCACAAACGATCAAGACACACCACAATGTTGGTGGACTTTTGAAGGACATGAAGCTCAAACTTATCGAACCTCTTAGGGAATTGTTCAAAGACGAAGTCCGAAAGATGGGTCGGGAGTTAGGAATTTCCGCTGAACTCGTCGGTCGTCATCCATTCCCAGGTCCTGGTATAGCCATTCGAATTCTAGGCGAGATCACTCCAGAGCAAACTCGAATCGCCAGACATGCTGACTCAATTTTCATCGAGGAGATCAGAGCCGCTGGTCTTTACGACCAGATTGCACAAGCATATGCAGCACTCTTACCAGTGAAAGCAGTTGGTGTAGCTGGTGATAAGAGAACTTATGAGCAAGTGATTGCGCTCCGCGCGGTAGAAACTAGCGACTTCATGACGTGCGACTGGTTCGAATTTGAAGCAAAGTTCCTGAGGAAAGTCAGCAGCAGGATTTTGAACGAGGTCTCCGGGGTTAATCGTTGTGTCTATGATATCAGTCAGAAGCCACCTGCCACGATTGAATGGGAGTAGGTTGTTGGCGAAGCTGTTGAGCAATACACACCATCACGCACAAACGAGTGAATGAATCACATTTATGCATCTCACTATAATCATACTCACTGCATATATCAAGCATCAGCAGTGGTGTCCTGAGATAGAACTCAATCTGTACATATTGAATGTCCGCTCACTATGCATCCGAGTGACACACCGCATCTTCTCGAGATACATTGCTTCTGTCATCAATAGACTTGCCGCACCTGTAGGTCTTGGTCGACAGCTACCACTGACGCGTTGTGACCGTTGGCGATCGATGTTGATAAACTGATAACCGCGCATGCATCTGTAAACATGGGTCTCCAATGTTGTTCTGACCGTCGCGACCCATGGCCAGATGACGTAGTTGCAATTCCTCCTTAATGGTTCCGTGAAGCTTTCCTGCACGTGACTTTCACCACTTGTGACGCTGGTAAAGCACGTACAGCACAAATTGAGTTTGTGTAACGACCTCTCTGACCTCTACATAGCATACAAGTCGGTTCTTGCTCTTACATCCCGCAGAATATACCAATATGTCAAACATTGCAGACACTCCAAGAGTACGTTTCGACACTTAGCCTTCTTTTACATTACTAATAGAGTCAGCAAGACGAGGGAAAATCCCACTCACACGTTGATGTCGACAACAAGGACCAGCGATCACTCGCCAACCGAGTAGAGGCTGAGAAGAAGCACGACAAGGAAGAGGAGGAGCGAGCAAACGAGGACAAGCCACTTCCTACTGCTGCTGCCATTGCCCACGGTAACGAGCCAAGCAAAGGAGCCAAAATTGATGAGCAGCTCGAACTCGAGGAGGAAGCTGAGATCGCTAAAAAGGATGCCGCTAAGGCTCAGGCCGCTGCTGCCAAGAAGTAAAGTTCATTTTCATGTACTCGATGGTAGCAAGGTGATAGCATTTGGAAACGTATATCAAGAAACCAGCATACGGAATAGCATGAAACGATGACGAATGAAAGTGGATGATTCGATATCTTTAGGTAGGTAATTCATTACTTGAAAACAAAAAAGAATGCACGTTGTCCCGGAATGTATATGTTCACCAGCAGATGTCAAGAGTCTAAATACAGAATTGATTCAGGTCGCAGTCGCCATAGCTTCTCATATATACTTACATTGCCGTGCACACATGCTATTTATACATGTCATTCTTCACTTGTCGTTGTTATAGAAAATTGACCCTGTGTGATCCTCCTTTCGTACACTGTCTTGCTCCTCCAAGCTATCATCGCTTCTCTTTTCCACTCATCGTACATTCGCTCGTAATCAGCATCAGACAAGATGCCATGCGCAGCTCCGCCGATCTCATTCCAATCGAATTCCTGGACCATCAACTCTATCGTTCTGTCATAGCGAGCTTGGTGTCTCAGAACGACACGGTTCGTTGTTGCGTCGATTCGGGTGATCGTACGTCCTGGATTTGCCTCTGCCCAAGACGCTGGAAGATGCTTATAAGTCTCTTCGAATGCTATCTTAGGATGATCGGCCAGGGTCTGCAGACTGGCATTTTCATATACTTCCATCTTGCGTCGAATTAGGTCCCACTGGTCAAACACGCGCTCCAAGCTCTGATAGGAGTTTCTCAGCAATTCTTGAAACTGCTCTAGTGTATCAATGAATATGCCTTCCTTGTAAACTCCCCAGGCTTTCTTTCCCCAGTATTTACCATACTTTTGAGCCCATGGTGTCCATAGATCGGTCTCTAGAAGTGCGACCAGGGTTTTCCGTTCCGTCGAGAGCGTTTTGTAGTCTGCAAACAAAAGACGGTAACACTCACTAAGATCAATCATAATATTCCCCTGGGAATCGTCGAAATCGTGAACATCAAGCAAGACAGGCCGGTGCTGTTCCAAGGAGATCTTTTTTATCACAGAGTACTCTTCGTCACTCAGCGCTAGTTGCTCCCTGTAAGTCAAAAGTTGACCGCGAAGAATGTATGGTAATTGAGGTTGATTATAGAACTCTTGCACTACAGAACTTCATTAGCTTCCTTCTGTGATTTTGTGTATGGCAAAATGCAGGCAATCATACCTTCGAGAAAAACCTTATCACCGTTTGACGAGCCACGCCATAGACTAGACGTGAATCCAAGTAGATCTGCTATCCGGGAAGTGTCTAAGGCTACACCTGGCCAGGTATCATCTTCTTGATCTGGAATGGCAGTGTGGGCGTGCTCCTCATTACCAGCATGAGTCTTGATCAGTGTCTGATAGTCCGTGTTGACCAATCGTCGGAGAAATATAGCATTGCCCAAGATCAATTGAGTGGTCACGAAATGCCATACCCTATCCACGAATTGCGTGCTGCCATAGAGGTCAGGAAAGGAGACATAGTTCAGGATCTGGGCTAGTATTTCGACCGGCAATGTTCGAGATGCCGCTACATCAGAGGAAGATGCGAATGTATATTCCGAGCCAGATTCTTGATTCGATGCGTTCGCCGAGCCTGATCTTGGTCTTGGTGGCTGATATAAGGCCTGGTCATCACTCATACAGGTCGACCAAAAGGCAGCAAGCCAAACCAGATACTCAAACAGAAATTCTAGCACTGCATAGTTGTGGTCCTGATGGGATGTGGGGTATTTAACATTCGACAAGAGGCATGATGATGTTCAACTATGCTGTTCGGCAGTTGTGTTCATCGTGCTGGCCTAGCTGTCTCGTGCATCGTTGTGTGAACACTCCACTGAGATTGTTGGTGCTCGAAGCTTGAGATCATCGTTTTGCGTAAGCTTTCTTCTGTAGTTCCCGAGCGAAAAGAGACTTGTTATTCCCAGGATAGGGAAGTAAATGCACAAACAGTTCAAGTCGTGGTTCTGTGATCATGACCGCTGGGTCTATTCGTGTCGGCAGTAGAAACCGAATGCGATGAGATGCGATGATCGACAGCGTATCAGGTCCACGAAAACGAGAAAGACGAGGGACACGACAGAGGGGATGGCTGGTGCAATTTGAAGCAACGGAAGTGATCTTCGAACTTTGGCTGGAGATCTACAGGCGACTCACACGCAACCGCGACTTCTTACACAACAACTCGTACTAAGACTTGCCTTCCAATTGCGCATTCACTCATCGGGCGGGGTGGACAGTTACCATATGTTCATTACCGTACGGACCATATTCGAGTGCTTCACAACCTTATAGATCTACCTTCTTGCGCATACTTTTGAGACAGAAGTGGTTGCTGACTGGTTTATTCTTGCAGTGGTATCGCCCACATGGGTCTCTTTCGCACCAAGAGCAAGTCTCAGCCGAATGGTAATGCTGCCAACTACAGAGAACCTATACAAGGCAATCGAAAAGTGAGCTGGGACAAGGCTTCCCACCGACGTCGACCATCAGACCTCGACTTTGACATACGCAGGCAACCCGTCTCTAATGGGCTACTATCAGATGTCACGCGAAATCAAGATCACTCTCAAATGTTACAGATGTCAAATATCGATGAGCCACTGAGCACTGCAAGCAGAAGAAGATCACATCAGACCGATACGACTTCCCGTGTGCGACATTCTGAGGCCCGAATGATCCGAGTGCGAAAAAGCGATGTCTTCAGTAGCAAGCCAAGACTACGCTACAACGATTCTCCATATTACGATACCATGCCGGATGGGCGTTTTCCAACACTCAAAGGACAACCCAAATCCGCTTTCGTGGATCAGCTCGCTGACGAGTTGGATACGCATCAACTGCGCGGGGCATTAGACACAGACTCTAGGAGAAGAAAAAGAAGGCAGAGTGCTCGCGAGAGTCGACGCATACAGCCCAGAGAGACGCCAGCTAATGACGTGCATGTCACTCCGACACGATCGCGAACTACAGTCAATGCCGCCACCCCCGTGTCGACTCATTGGCAATTGGTCGAGACCACCAACGCTCCAGCTGATGAGGTAGAAACCATCAAAGTGCCGCCAGTGACGACAGCAGGACAAGCACTGCCTCCAGCGAGCACATTAGGCAATTCCGCGGCGCAATATAACGCTATTCCAGGGCCATCCGAAGGATGGCAGGATGGGGATTCTTGCATCGCGGCTGGTCCTTCACAAAAAGAAGATCAGGTACCAGAGCCCGAAGTGCTCTTGGCTGGGAATCGTCAGTCTTTCCCAGATTTCGCTGTCGTAGACAGAAGGAATCTAGTACGGCAAAGCAGCGGTAGCGGATTCTTGACGACAGCGTGGAGCTCATTGTGGAGAAGAGCGAGCACCGCCAGAACCAAAAAGGAACATGATGTTGCTCAGCATCGCACAAACACGTTAGAAAAAGCGAATAACACGGCAGGATCCTGGAAGAGCGTGGGAAGTCCAACTCGCTCGCACAAGTCTTCCTTGCCTTTCACACAAGTGACCAACAGTCGTCCTATGAGCGGAAGCTCATCAGTCTTGTATGAAACACTAGACGACTTACCACAAACAATTAGTGGAATAAATAGAGGCACACCATTTGCGTATACCCCTACTTATGCAAATGTCGGAGACGAGGTACCCACTGATGCTTTCTATGATCCGAGCATAGTGTCTCGTACTGGTTCACGGGCAGCACATTCCAGAAACTTTTCTCGCCCTACAAATGACTCTAGTCAGGGTCGCTATAGCCGCATGTCGACTCAGCATCCAGTGACATCGACGAAGCTCGAGGCTCAGGAGAAACCTTTCTTCTCGCCCCTGTTGAACGGTGGTACATTCCCTAAACCGGAAAGACGACTGCCTTCGAATTCTTGTATGGAAGCTAGTGATAATAGTTCGACTGCTGTAATTTTTCCAAAGACGCCACCCACAAGCAACAGGGATGATCTTCCACCAACTGGAGGCTTCTCAACACCAGCTCTTGCGGCTGGAATAGGTCGAATGACCGTGACGTCGCCTACCATTCCCCAAACACCTGTTTCCTTGCACGCTACACAAGACTACATCCCCTCCACGACACTTACGTACAATAAAGACATTGCCACTCCACCTTCAACGGCAGAGCCGGCGTTTCCACCATCGTCTAGGTCTTTGCACTCATTGCAATCATTAGACTCTGAAGGATCATGGCTCGTCAACCACAAATCTGAAATTGATGATGCCGTACGTCGCTCTTTCTCACGAAATGACAAGAGTTCTCACACCTCCATTCATAGCGCCCTTCGAAGTCCTTTGAAGAGGCCTGTCTCTGCTGGCAGTACATTACGAGCCGTGATCACGTCTGACGATTCGGACACGGAACCGTCACTAGCTCAGAGTCATGTTTCGGGGCGGGAAGGGAGTGAAACGGACGAGCATCTCGAATCACCTGCAGATCAGGACTTTGAAGATGATGCTGAGTACGAACAAGGCATATGGAGAACAGGAATAGGAAAACCCGTACAAGTAGTGACATCCCCGCTCCGCGGTAATGCAGGGCCAGTCATCATTGATCGTTCCCAACTCGGACAGGCTGACAATGATACGAGGCGCGATAGTGAGGATGCTCAATTATCACGAAGGGCTAGCGTTGCAGGTGAATTGGACACTGCTGATGATGACCGACAACAGAGTGCTGTAGCGCGACCAAATCAAGTCATTCAGCATGCATCGTACATGACCAGCATGAACTCCTTCCATACGGCAGACGTCTTTTCTACTTCTCAATCTGCAGCTAGTTCTCGAGCCACGTTGACAGAGACGAACTATCAGTAAATATGTACAGTCTAAAGTGTAGAATACAAGTGACGTGGGCTGTAGTTCCAGCCTATCTATTTAGTATAATCGATGACTATATGCCAGGATCTTATTGCAAGTCAATCCTCGATCTGAAGTGGTCCTTTACTTGAAAATTGTGCTCCGGGAATACTCGTAGCACAAGAACGTCGCAGCGTTAGCCGGTGCAGCACGCACAAGAACTGGACTGAATCCTCTGAACAGAGCCTTGACACCGTCCTTGGCCACGGTCTGTCGGAAACAATCCAAGGCGTTCTTGTAAACCTGCTTGGTGCCGAATCCGTCCGTTTGCATACGTGACTTGACCACATCGATGGGATAAACGGTCAACCACATTGAGTATCCTGCTGCAGCACCAAACATGCACAACTTCCAAGCTGGAATCTCTTCTCGCTTCCGTCCATTCGTGGTCATCTCCCATTTCAACAAAGACTCGTAGGTGAAGAAGTAGATGCCAGTACCGTGGGATTCTCTCAGCAAGGTTGGGCCGAATCCACGATATACACTTCTGATTCCTCGATTCGCATAGATCTTCTTGGCAGCGTCTAGTGGACCGTTATATAGCTTATTGGCATCTGATTGAGCCTGTAACCTGATCCTGATGTGCTCCACTGGGCCAACAATGATAGAGTTGGCAGCCCCGGCAAGGGCACCGCTAACGTACAATTGACCATTCGAAAGTGGGCCACCAAGATTTTTCGCATCAAAGTATCGTTTCATGGCACCAAACACACCAAACTGAATCGAGACACAAGCACCGACGCCCAGCAACGGGGTGAGTGTGCCTTTGTAGAATGCTTTCGGACCTTCATTCTTGAATGTCTTTGTGGCAGCATCCAGTGCACCAGAGTAGACGCCCGAGGTGGTCTGGAGACGAACTTTGATGCAGTCGAATGGTTGTCCGGCGAGTACTTGTCCTATACCTCCTGCGGTACCAGCAAGACAATCTTTGACCGTTTTGTATGGGTCTGCTGCTTCAGCGGCCGCGGCCGAAGGTGACAGAGCATCTCTCGCCTGTTGCAAACTTTTGGATCCTGTACCTGACATGCTATCTTGCTGATAGACTGACAGGCAAGGTTTGCCTTGAACGTCGAAGCCTTCGATGAATATGACTCAACTTGACGTCGAAGCAAGCTCGCGATTCAGTGAATTGCAGCATAACATAAATTTATGGAGGAGCTCGATGCCTTGATGCCATCTCGTAGCGAATTTCATCTTCAAATCAAGAAATTGTGCATCACAATACCGACACAATAGCAAGCATAGACTATTGAATCAGAAGGAACATTTCAGGTTGCCGAAGGGCTGTCAATAGATCGTGAATATGCATGAAAGCGACTGATGAGCAACACACTGTGTACTACTTGTGAAGAGCATCCCGCAAAGTACAAGTGTCCAGCTTGTGTATCACATACATGCAGTCTGGCATGCAGCAAGAATCACAAGCTTGCGACAAACTGCTCAGGAAAGAGAAACCAAACAACATTCATTCCTCGTTCGAAGTTTGATGATGCCAGCATCAACAACGATTACAATTTCCTCACGACACTTGAGCGTGATCTCGACAATGCTTCAAGGTTGAATAGTGATACGCCTGTCGGTCGAAACTTCAACCAAGTCAAGGGATTCGTGAAGCGGGCTCACGATGTCGGAGAGGTGACGGTCCAATTGGCGCCTCGAGGAATGAAGCGCGCGAGGACCAACAAGTCTTGCTGGGTGGCGAAGCGAAGTCAACTCAGCTGGACTGTAGAATGGCTCTTTGATGGGTCGTTTCGCAAGGTCAGCGACAGAGTTTTCGACACCGTCACTATAGCAGAAGCAGTGTCATTCTACAAGAGCAAAGTCGAGACTGAGTCGGAGTCGTTGCGAGGCATCCCAGTAGAGTCACTCAAATATCTCATCAAGAATGAAGATATTGGAGGTTCTCAGCCGATATATGCTGTCCTCGATCCTGCAAAGACTATTGGAGAAGCGTTGAGGCATCGCACAATCATCGAGTACCCAACAATCTTTGTATATGCCTCTATTCCTACGCACATCAAGCTGGAAAGACAGTATGGTTATGTACAACCGTCTGCGGAGACCATTACATCAGTTACGCAGAGCAGCAAGCCTACAGGGAACGGTGAAAACACGGGAGGAGATTTCATCGCTTTCAGTCCCGACGACGACGAGGATCCGGAAGAAATTGACGCTGTGAACGAAAGCGCCATCTCGGAGGTGCCACAACAGGTAACTCAATCATCACTCTTTGGTCTGCCGGTGGTGGACTTTGACGACTTGGAAGTCCCCTATTCTTGAAAGCACGACGTGATTTGTTTACTTGCACAGCGGCATGGCAACCCCATTGTTTGGCGTAGGCTTTACTTTAGTACAAGAATGAAATTTATAAACCTAGACGATACATCTTGAACCTCTGATCGTGCACGTTAGACCCCTTTTTAGTGTACCTTGCCAGGGACAACAGGATGCGATGCAGAAAGTCCACCATCAACAGGAAATGCGACTCCGTTAACATAACTAGCCTCGTCACAACTTAGGAAAAGCGCGGCATGTGCGATTTCCTCACTGATGCCATGTCTCTTTGTGGGATTCAATTGTCCAATCTTGCCACTCGTGCCTCGTGCGGCTGCAGCATCAAAAACCGCCTGAGTCATGCCGGATTGAATGAGCCCGGGGCAGATGGCATTCACTCTGATGCCGGTACCGACCAATTGCCAAGCACTTGTTTGCACGAGATTAATGACGGCCGCTTTTGAGGCAGAGTAGTCTGATGATCCGGCACCTGAACGAATGCCTGCTACCGAAGCAGTCGCCAAGATGGAGCCACTGCTCACTGGTTTGCTAGCCGATGTTATCTTCATTGCATCGCTCGCATGCTTGATGGCGAGAAAGACAGAGAGGGCATTTACTCGCATGGTGTTCATAAAGTCCTCGGCATCGGCGTTGTGCACCAAATTCATCGTCACTACTCCCGCATTGGCGTAGAAAATATCCAGTCGACCGTAAGTGTCCGTTGCGTGCTTAATACAGTCTTTCAATGCCGCCTCGTCAGCAGCATCGAATTCTCGAACAATGACGTCCGTGGAAGGGTAATTTTTGTTGAGTTGTGCTTTCAGGTCCGCGAGATTGTTGGATTCATAGTCACACACATAGACCGCCTTGGCACCTCGTGCACAAAATAGTTTGGCTGTCGCTGCGCCTATGCCGATGGTCGAATTCGTTCCGGTAATGATACATACTTTCTCAGCCAGCGAAGTTGCCGGGGCACCACCCAAATGCGTCGTGATGAGCTTGAGTCTCGACTGTGAATCTGCCATGGCAATCTCAATTTGACTTGTTTGACACGTTACACAATCCAGGCAATTTCCTTTGTCAAGGCAGGTTATATTGAGGGAGACGACTCCTGTTGAAGTGGAGAGGAAATGTGCGGAGAGGTGAGTTCGGGAATTCCGAAAAAGCCGCCGAACTCGAGCTCAAATGTTACGGATTTCATGTGCACTTAATCAGGCTAGAAGTCGTTGCGAGGGTTCAGCGTCAGTTACATCGATTGACACCAGTGTTTAGCACGTATTCCACACAGCGCAATTACAATGAGAGTACCAATACAGCATCTCATGTTTCGAACTCGGCTACAATTGAGTCCACACCTGACACAGGATATGTTCTGGAGTACCAAGAGACAGATGTGTCGAGTCAGAAGGTCTCAACCTATCAGGGCAGCACACTGGATCGTGCTGCCCAAACGCCCGCAATCGTTCTTTGTGATCGATGGACTCTATATCAACAGTAAGTACAGGCAAGTTAGCAAAACAAGCCATTTCGGTTCTGCTAAGTCAGTCACCACATAGTAGAACCACCCATATCGAGGTTCTGTACTCATGAGGCTGTAGGTAAGCATGTTTTTCATCGATGAGACAGGATGCGTACTTATGCGTTCTGCTCACTTAATGCCGCGAAAGGTATTGCTGTTGTCGGTAACGACCCGAGCTCGCTGATGCACAAGGTGATGTATCTGTCAGGTGTGACATCATATAAAAGGTTGAGTTTCATGACCTGGGAGTCTTTCGATGCGGGAACGACTTTGTCCCCGACTCTCGAAGGCTTGATATCCTTTACAGGCTTAACTTCTTCGACCACAACATGTTCGGAGTTGGGAGTATCTATTTCGGACGTCAAGCCGAGCTCGTTGGTGACGAAAGAATCGAGTTGCACTCTATCACTGAATTTGTAGGTTTCACAAGCGACAATGACCGGTATATGGTGCTCCGAAGCAGTCATAGCAACCAGAGCCGTACCTGCACGAGAATACACAGCTCCATTGGCAAGAACAGTATGAGCTCCGAGAAAAACCTTATCGACAGTTTCCATGACATACCCGATGGCAGACAACATGACATACGTGCATGGTATGCCAGCCTTAGCAAGGTTGCGAACCATCAGCCTACCTTCGAACTTAGGGCGTGAGTCGACCACGATCACCTTGAAAGTGACCGATGAAAATGCCTCGAGCAGAATGGCTTCAACAATTGTCGAGTGTGCGTACACTAGAATCACATCGCCTGGTACAAATCTTGTGCGTGCCGCTTTTACGATCACCTGTCCGGCAACGTTGATACGCTCTCTAATGAACGTGTCAATGAAGTCGATCAGACGGTCTTTATTCGTCTCATCGGACGCTTCAATGTCCGTCTTGCTGATTTGTTGCTTCAGGAGTCTGATTGCTGATCCCATACTGATACTTAGAGGTCGAGCTGTGACCAGATAAGAGATCTGAGCTGATAGGTAGGTTGGTAGATGACGCTGTAAGGAGGTTTGTAGATTTTGAGGGGTGGTGTAGTCCTGTATGACTTTTTGAAAAGTGCGAAGCATTGCGATGCACCGATTGTTAGAACCTATACACAAGCTCGAAGAGCACTGCAGGGCAAACGTGATGACGGCAGGATGAATATCACGAGGCACATGCTCCGAGGTCAGAGCTACCTTTTGCTCAAGATGAGAGAATAAGGCAATGGTCCGTCTTGTAGGTTGTGATGGACCTTTTGTCACGACTGTGTTGTCCGTCGTTGTCGCACTAGCAGTTTTCTTATTGTCGACTTTGGTGGCGTTGCTCGACTTCTGAGGTTGCTGTTGCTTGGTCGTTCGCTCGAGATCCGGCCTCGCGTTCTGCGTCGTAGGCCCTGCGGCATCAGACTCCTTCGTCTTTGCGGCAACTTTCTGTGCTCGTCTTTGGGCTTTCAGAGCCTTGGCAGCATTCTTGTCCTCAGACATCGAGCCACAGAGAGAAAGTCTAGCACGAAGACTGCCAACCTGGCTGGCTGCAGCACTTGACCCTTATGCACAAGAAGTGAGTCACGCAATGCTGCTCCGTCCAAAAAGATACATCTTGCATGGAGGTGTGCAACAGGATGATGAGCGTGAATTATTGTCGGCAGATATTGCCGCTTCAGGTATCACTTTCTGTGGGAACTGGAGCGCGCGCTTCCCTTCGATTGCCCTGACGTCGTTTGTGCTTCCTGCCACTGGAATTGCAAGAGCTGCAGGTACAACCTCTTGTGTCTTCTGTTTTGAGCTGGTCCGAGTCATTTCAGATCAAAGATCACACTAGTAAAGATTTATCCAGCATGTCATTGCCATTCCTCCCGATCTGCTTCCAATTCGGCACGGATCAGAACCCTTGTAAGCAACGTACACCACAAACACCGACATCACGGCCACTGACGAGGCAATACAGGTCACTGCAAAATAGTTGGACCAACCCTGGGATTTGTGGGCATGATCGTCATCGCTATAGTAGCATGGCCATGTGCACTGTTGACGTGTTGCTGCAACAAGGAGCAGTCGAACAAGGTAAGAGATGCCTGGACACGTTCAGATCGCAGTGCTTATCATTACAGTTGTGGTCGGCTCCTGTGGATGGCAACGGGAAAATCAGCAATGCCATTCCCTTCTGACGGAACCCTGCATTAGCCATGACAGAGCATTGCCAGCAGAAAGGCTCATGTTTTAGGTGCGAGTGTACCAGCTGAGCCTGGGTTTCTGACTATCACTATTTCCAAGACATATATTGTATCTCATAACTTAATTACTTCAACATATGCTAAGCTAGTATTCCACGTTCACTTGTGATTGGTCAGGAATCAGCAGCGTTCATAGACCAGCAGCAGGAAAAGTGCCACAACAGGATCATGCTGTGCGAACTTTCACGTAATATGTAAGTAGTAAACAGAGGAGGATGAAACTCGTATGGGGAGCAAGTCATGGATGGCATGAATGTGTGTGTCATCTGATGATACATGAATCAGCTCAAACGCTGGAAGCAGGAGAGAGAATCCAATACAATTCGTTCTCTCCGTAAGCTTCAATTGCAAAGGGAAAGGTGTCTAATGTTGGGAACAGGAAAATCTAGAGGAGAGACCTTGAGCCTTGGGATCCATTGAATGAACTTGCTCTCCCTTAAGCTTTTGCCCGTCCTCAGCCAAACGCCGAAGCTCCCCCCGCCCGCTGCTGCCGCCTTGCGTTTCGCGCCTGACTCCTGCTTCACTCACTCACTCACTCACTCACTCACTCGCATTCAAACCCCCACCCACTTACTATCAGGCTTCACCACCTGTTCACATTACTACCAATCCCCCCCTCCCTCGGCCTTCGCGTCCACTCTCAACAGTGGCCTCTGCTCCGTGTCAAGCACTGACATTCCTGGATATACAGCCTGCTCCAGTGAACCGGAATCACCCACTCTTTTTCCACGGTTAATCTCTCCAAAGCACAATCCCACTCGTGGTCGGCATAATTGATACCTGACTCTGGGTCGACGCGTCCCTTCCCCCTCGCCGCTCCCTATACGACTCGAAGAAGGATTTCCCCGATCGTCATGGCAATTCGAGTATCCCGGAGAGCAAAGTATCTGGTTGTGCTCGCTTTCATTACTGTTTTGTTGTATGGCTCAATTGAAACCAACAAATTTAGTGGTCTCCAACTGCCACAGCCATCAGACATATTGCCATCGCATGCCTTCGATGGCGTTTCCGTCTGGCCCTCCAAATCTGCTTCGCAAGGTAATGCGAAAGATATTTCGCCCAATGTTCCCAATGAATTGGACAGCGAGACTGCGCCCGAGGACTTGACCATTCCAGAGACGGAGAAGGGCTCAATTGAGTCCGTCCCCATTCCACCCAAGATACCCATACCGGCAGACTCGAAGAGCTCCGGAGCGCATACGCCTGCCAAAAGTCCCAACACCAATGCAGAGTTTAAAACCTCACCACAAGTCAATAGACCAATACTGTCGACGAATGGACAGGACGCATTAGCGGACGAGCTAGCGGCCATGCAGGATCACGGCATAGAGGCTCCTGACAAGAACCTCCTCCCTGTGTCTGACGACAAGACGCCTTCGAAGGATGACAAGTTTCAGCTTTCTCGAAAGGAGAACTTTCCGGTACCCAAGAACCAAATCAAACAGCTTCCCTCTGATCCTTCTGCCAAGATTCCCACTATACAGGCGGTCGATCCCAGTTTGACGGAAACCAAATTGGAGAAACAAGTACGCTTGGACCGACAATTGGAGATTAGAGAAGTCTTCAGACGTGATTGGGACGCGTATAAGCAATACGCCTGGATGCACGATGAACTCAAGCCCGTCTCGAACACTAGTAAAGATCCTTTTGGTGGCTGGGGCGCAACCCTGGTAGACTCACTAGACACCATGCTGATCATGGACCTTCACGACGAGTATCTGGAGGCATCCGACGCAGTGTCGAAAATTGACTTTACTTATACTGCGTCTAAGACGATACCTCTTTTCGAGACCACGATTCGATACCTTGGAGGGCTATTGGGCGCCTATGACATTGGAGTGGCGAAGGGAAAGAAGGACTCAGTCATGTTGGAGCAGGCTAAAATACTTGGCCAGGTCTTGTATGGTGCCTTCGATACTCCCAATCGCTTGCCATCGCTCCATTACAATTACAGAAAGCAAGTGGAAACCGGCACTACTATGCGCGCCGATCGTTATGGTATCATGGCAGAGGCTGGATCGCTCTCTGTTGAGTTCACGCGTCTCGCACAGCTTTCTGACGGGGAAGATCGACACAAATACTACGACGCTATTGCAAGGATCACGGACGCGTTCGAGGAGAGCATAGACTATATGGAAATTCCCGGCCTTTGGCCGCTAAAGATTGACTTGTCAGGCTGCGAGCCTTCCAGCTCTTCTATACCCAAAACCACTCCACTTCCCACAAGTTCGACGCGGCCAAGTACCGGCTCGAGACTCAACAATGCAGCTCCAAGCGACTTGGGAAAGGTTCAGCAGGCGACTGATGAGCTCTTGGACATCCTCAAGACGAAAAGCAATATTGAGAAGAACAGTGCTCAGGCAAAGTCAAACAAAAGGCAAATAAAGGCGACTGTAATGACCGAGACCGACAAGGTTGCCCTAGCTCCTTCCGCAGATCAGTGTAAAAAGCAGGGAATCCGAGCCCCGACCCGGTCTGGGTCACAGACATATTCGCAGGGCGGGGAGGCTGACTCGACCTATGAGTATTTCACCAAGGAGTATCTGCTTCTCGGGGGAGTCCCGGCTGCTGACCAGTATAAGAGACTGTACCAGAAAAGTATTGATGCTACGACAGAAAATTTGCTCTTCAGGCCTCTTGTCCCCAAAGATCTCGGCGCGAATCAAATTATGTTTTCCGGAGACGTCACTGTCAGTCCAGGCAGAGACCCAAAGTTCCTTACCAAGGCACAACACCTGACTTGTTTCATTGGTGGTATGTACGCTATGGGCAGCAAGGTCTTCTCCCGCCCAGCAGACCTTGAGCTCGCAGCCAAGTTGACGGATGGCTGCGTCTGGGCTTACAGTCATACCCCCACTGGGGTCGCCCCCGAGTGCTTTCACTTGCACGAATGCAAAGACAAAGCTTGCAAATGGCAAGACTTTCTAGACGAGAATGCGGCTCAAGCTGCAGAGCTGGACGATGTGCCAGACTGGGCTGCTCAGGTAGCCACAGACCGCAAGACTTCTGCCGATGCAGCCGCAGGTATTCCGATACCAGAGTCAAATGTATTCAGACGACAATCGCCTGCTATTCCAAACAGGGCTGCTGCTTTAGCCAACAGCAACTTTGAACAATCACAGACAACTAAAGCGAAAGCACACACAGCGAATCGCGCCGTGGACGATGGTGCAATGTTTATGATCGACTCGAGGTATATCCTTCGGCCCGAGGCTATAGAGAGTGTATGGTACATGTACCGCATCACAGGCGACAAGTCATGGCAAGAGAAGGGCTGGAAGATGTGGAAAGCCACGGAAGAGCTCACTCGGACTGCCATTGCACATTCCGCCGTCACGAATCTTATGGATGCAGACAATGTCCACTTTAGCGACTCGCTCGAGTCGTTCTGGTTTGCGGAGACACTCAAGTATTATTACCTCCTCTTCAGCGATTTCGAGACTGTGAGCCTGGACGAGTGGGTGCTCAATACGGAAGCACATCCCTTCAAAATTGCTCGAACGGACAATGCCGCCTGATGACCTCAGGGCCAAGCTTGCCGATACAAGACTGTGCTGTATTGTACAAGTATAAGAAAATTGCACTTTTGTACGCAAAACACTCTTTGTCGTTGTCGCGGTTGACCTGAACGCACTGCAAAGTGTTTGCAAGGATAAAGCGCCATTTTACTGTTTATAACCATCATTCATAAAACACCACATGTCGATAAACTCAATTTCGCTCATACCTATTGATCGCCTCTTTTTGAATGTGCCACAGTTGGAACACGTCTCGATAGAGTCTTCAGATCTGTCCTTGTCAATCACGAAACAGAGTCAAAGTGTCTTCACGTCTGGACAGTATCTTATGCACATTCATTAAAAGTTGCTCTCTACATGCCGGGTGCCATAGGCTCAGACTTGAGTGAACTTCTACCAGCACGCAACTAAGTTTGTTAGTGGTCGTTTGACAAAGAAACGCTTCATGTCCTTACAATTTCATCAACAGAAAGCAAATTGCTTGCAATGACGGAGCAACTGTGGAGCATATGTCTAATGACTCGATAATTGTCGAATATTCCTTCGGCAACTGGATCAAAGGGTTCGCCCGAGCGCAAGTCCAGACCGACAGTATGACCTTCAGCGTACTCTTCCTGCAGTGCAACAATAGCGTCTTGAGTATCAAATCCAGCATTTGCAGCGAGAGTTTTGGGAATAACGAGCAGTGCATCTGCGAATGCCTGAACACCCATCTTGGCTTTACCCTTGACTTTTTTGAGCTTGAAATCGCCTGATAAATGAGCAGAACACGCTATCTGGAATGCACCAGCACCCGGCACGAGCGACTTGTCCTCGATAGCATTCTTCACTGCACGAAGACCATCACGAACTGCATCCTGAATCTGATTTATCGTATGTGCATTGGGTCCTTTGATGAGCAGTGTGACGGACCTCGGGTCTTTGACTTCTTCCACAAAGGTAAATTTGTCTTCACCAAGTGTGTGTTCATAAACTAGTCCGGCCCAACCGAGGATATCAGGGGTCAGATCATCAACACTATTTTGTGCAACTCCTCCGCAGACGAGCTGTAATCGCTCCATGTTACGTCGCTTCGCTCGCCTCAAGGCAATGATGTTGTTCTTCGCAAGGACGTCGAGTGATAGGGGGTCGATACCCTTCTGATTGATGATCACGAAGCCTTTCTTTGGATCATCGCCACACACGGACTTCTTCAATTCTACGATTTTTTTCAGCTTAGCATCCACAAATTTTCTCTCTGACTCCACCAATTTTTCCCTTTGATCCGCACTGCTGTAAAAGAAGCCCGAGTTGATCTCTGATTTTTCGTACTCCAAGGACACATTCATGGTCAAAATAAAGGCATCTTCAGCTCGTTTAGGCATGTCAGGATGGCGGGCTCCATGATCCAGAAGCAGACCTTTAATCAGCTGGGTTTCGGATGCTGATCGGTGCTGCATCTTCATAATCTCCACCATATGTAGATCAATGACCTCTCCTTCTCGTTGTATGGCAAGAACAGCGTCTACGAGTGCTGGGGTCAAGCTTTCGACTATCTGTGCTGATAATTTCGTGGAAAGAGAAGTGCGAGCAACAGACAAAAGCGTCTCTCTATCAATATCCTTGGTGATTTTGAAATCGTCTAGGAACTTTGACGCTTCCTGTTTTGCAAGATCGAAACCCTCCACCAACAGTGAGGGATGCAGTCCCTCTTGTATATATCGTTCAGCTTGTTTAAGTAGTTCGCCAACCAACAAACAAACAGAGGTGGTGCCATCGCCTGTGATGTCGTCTTGAGCCGTGGCCGCCTTCGCGATCATGGATGCCGTAGGATTGGTGACATGCATTTCTGTCAGAAGCACCTTGCCATCCTTCGTAAGCTTCAGATTGCCAGAGCCATCTACAAGCATCTTGATCGTGCCCTTAGGCCCAAGGTTGGAGCGCAGAACGTCCTGCAAACCTGTAGCAGCATTGATATTCACTTGAAGTGCTTGCTCACGACGAACATTCTCAGCCTTCGGGTTTAGCAACTGTATTGACATGTTGTCTCAGGACTAAGGCAGGGTTGTCAAAACTCTATCGCTTCTGCCTCAAATGTGTCGTTGAGTGACTAATTCTTGGACGATTCTTGCGAACACGCGAACGACTAAATTTCAGAGTATGTGGAAATTCAAATTCGATACGAGCTACGCGAGAGCAGAATACCAGGCCGAAGCGTACCACTTGGTCATTGTACATTACTACTCGAATAGATGGTAGCTCGAGCCAGAGAAGCAAGCCTGCTAGGAGAAAAACACAATCAGTGAAAGAATGGCTCCTTGGCCTCAAAACGTATACAAGACACAGGGAGGAGTCATCCTTGTGCACCATACGTGATTCTGTTATTTAAGCCCACTACAGAGAACTACCAAACACAGCGAACCGGCGGACAATGCTCGGACCGTATTCCATGTAATCCGCCTTTGTGTGGCAGAAGGTATGGAAGTCCGGGGTGCCCGCTAATAAGCTGCCACCGTACCAGACCGCATGCGCTTGCTTCTTGTGCGAAATAACAGAAACCTCCAACCCTCCGGAACGCGCGCCCGAAAGCTGCTCTGATTTCTGAATTCGACCATCCACAATCGTTTTGATATCGCGCTGCAAGCGACGACCAAAGTTTGTGAACATTGTGCTACCTCCAGACAACACAATATTTCTGTACAGACCTCGTCTGACATCGATCGGAGATTGTTGTATGACAGTATCCACTACTTCTGGCAGAGGTACAAGGAAATCGGAAGAAGCGATCTCAGGATTGAAGAAGATCTCAGGTGCCAAGAATTGCTCATAGCCCACATCTACGTTGACAGACGGCCTGTTAGGATAGTCCACTTGATATTTTCTGAACTTCTCCGGATCTTGATCATACTTGTTAAATTCCTGCACAA
The DNA here is from genome assembly GCA_005281515.1 of Taphrina wiesneri. NCBI lineage: Eukaryota > Fungi > Ascomycota > Taphrinomycetes > Taphrinales > Taphrinaceae > Taphrina > Taphrina wiesneri. The sequence continues at coordinate 271,426 of RHGK01000017.1, forward strand.
TATCTTGACAGACATATGAATAGTTTTCCTTCACTTTCTGGGCCGTACTCAGTGAGCTGTCCAGCTCGTTTCTATCACGAAGCATAGTCTGCACGAAACTAGTGATGTCTCGTCCAGCGATGGGTATATTTTTAATGGCGGAGCCAATGACATAACCTTCTGCCACTGGAATGACATGAGTGACACCATCACCAGAATCTATTACAGTTCCAGTGAGTGAACGATCTTTTGACTTGGCAGACATCCAGGAAGCAGCTAGAGCTAGCACAGCTTGCACAGCAATATATAAACCTTGACAATTGAAAGATTCGAACATGATCTCAGCAGTATTCTCTCTATTCTCCGGTGGATTGAGAGGCGGTTCGGTCAATAAGAAATAGTGATCCTCCGGTTCGACCCTCAGGTATTTGAATATACTTTCTTGCCAAAATCGTTCCATGTGATCCCAGTTTTCGATTTGACCATGCTTTATTGGATAATTAATGCCATAAGCACTTGATGCTCCGCTAGTATGCGCTAGTGCTTCGTCACCAATATAAAAATCGAGGTCTTCAGTACCACGCTTCTGAGCCAGATTGCCGCCAGATCCTCCACCTCCGGATAAGAAAGATGGTTTTGCTGCTTTGGCGGGAGCACCACCTCCAGGTCCTGAGGAGCGAGTTGCAATAGCTGTAGGAAACACGAAGCTGGGACTGTCGTTACCAGCAAAACCCAGCTTGGTCAATCCTGTGCCGTTATCCATGATCTGCAATTTGTCAATGCCGTTAACAAACAGAAGTCGTATTCACGTACAACGGGAGGGTTGTTTGGCGCCATTGAAATGTATGTCCCTGTAGGAACTTGCAATAGACTGTTTGAGAATGACGGTTGCCCTGCGTTTTGAGCTGTATGAATAAGTACCTACTAGAGGTTGAGACCAATTGCTTCGACCCACACTACGACCCTGGTCTTAGACCGATGATGGGGTGGAAACAGCCTCATCGGATTTGGAGGAGCCCACAGCGCCAAATCAAGCAACTCTGCGGTTTCGCTACCGTGCTGATCAGATCAAGCTTCAAAGTTATGCATTCGTCTCATGATCAAAGCTCAAGAATTATCACGGATACGTACATGAGATTGTACAATTGTTCTTATAAATATAGATCAGTGGCTATCAGACATCTAGAGGAGCTTCAAGCATCGAATGGGCTCTATTGCAAATCTGCTTCATCAATAGCATCTGAAATACTTAAGCTTCACCGTCTTGGTCACCGAACAAATGCTTTTTCTGAAGCACACATACACCTTCCACATGATATGTGTTCGGAAAGAGATCAAAACCTCTGATAGATTCAACCTCGTAGTCATTTCCGGATGCGTGTTTCAAGATATATCCAATGTCCCGAGCCTGTGTTTGAACGCAACAAGAGACATAAACTATGCGGTCAGGAGAAAAGGCCAGTAACTGCTCAAGGAATATTGTGTCGCAGCCTTTTCTCGGAGGGTCCAGAATCATGGACGTCTGACCTGGTGGAAACGTGATCTTTTCGAATAGAGCCTCCGCACTTCCGGCCAGGAACTCTGTGTTCTCGACACCATTGGTTAGTGCATTCATTTTAGCCCATTTGACGCTGTCTTGAGAGATTTCGACACCATTGACCGCAGCAAAGCCGTCACTGCAGGCAATCGAGAAAAGCCCAGAGCCGCAGTAAGCATCCACTAAGAAGCGCTCCTGTCTAGCTCTAGGATTGTGCTCAGCTGACAGGCTCTTCTTAACGTACTCTACCAGCAGCGGCATGATTGCATTATTGTTCTGGAAGAACGCACCTGCAGGGGATTGAAACTTGTACTTGCCAATATACTCCGTGATTATATCTTTGGAGTCACTCGTACAAGAGTATGAGAGGTTACCCTGCGTCAATGTAGAGTGCTGGCGTAACAGCAATGTTGCACCACGTTTATATGATTTTAGATTGTCCAAAACTTTAGCCCGTTCCCTCGTAAGACCACTATTCAATGCTTCTGTAGCTATTGGGCACTCTTCGATGTCCATTACTTTGCGCCGGCCTTTTTCATTGAAACCAATTTGAGGATACTCGCCGTCCGCGAAACCCCTCCTAGGCTGATCGAAATGTGGAGTAATCTTCGTGCGGTAATTATACTGTATGGGTGAGCCGATCGTATCTCCAACTACAGGCAAGAGGTCAGCTTTCAATTCTGAGAAGTTCTTGAAGGCATCGTCCACCACCCTCCTTTTATGTTGTAATTGAATTTGGTATGGAATTTCCTGCATTTGACATCCGGAGCACTTCCCAAAGTACTTGCAACGTATTAAAGACTCATCTCTGTCCTCGGATTTTCTTATGATATTCTCCAAATCACATAACAGAATCTTTTCAGAATCATTTATAAAATAGGGTTTCGCCCGTGCACGATCTCCGGGCATTGTGAATGGGACTATGGCAGAATATCCTCCCACATAGCCCATACCATCAGCGGACGAGCTTAGACATTTTATTTCTACTTCGAAAGGCTCAAACTTGACAAAATTAAAGACTTCTGCGTCTCTTTCCTGCTTCGTGAGAAGTTCTTGCAAGCTTTCTAGATCTTTCAATAGCACTTGATCAGTCGAGCTACCAGCTTTCGGCTTCACTTGTTTACTCTTCTTATGCGGCCTGTTCGAGGAACCATTTCCTGAAGCAGCTCGCTTTTCTGCGGTCATTTTTCCTCGCAAAAGAAAAGGAAAGCCGCGAGAAGCTGCAGGAAGTGCTAACCTTGCAAACGCACCACTCCCGATGAATTTGAACAATTGACGCAGGTTGTGAAACTAGGTTCAATGGGTCTCTGATCAAAAAGAATGATATTTTAAGATGCCCTTGACAATGGCCAAGTCTCATATCCTTACCATAGTTGTCTGGTGTCGTAAAGCGTTGACTGTGATTGCGACTATAGCTCTATAACTGTAGATTTATAGCTATAACAAGTTCTAAGTGAACGAAAAAGACATGTATTGATACGCCACCTTTAGCCACACTAAAATTTATCTTCCAAGAAAGGAAGACTGAGCCGCCTCTGGAATTCTACCGTAAGCGCGACGCTTCAGTACCTACCAAACCAAGATCGTCCTTGCGTAGCAGGAATTAAAAACGCTACCACTACCGTTACATATGATTGATGCGCACTCAATATGTTTCCTGACTGTGTCTAGTTTCAGAGCAGATTAAACATAAATCGAAGAACGGATCCAGCAGTCAATCGGCAAGGAGTGCTCATCTTGAATACTTCCATACTAAACATATCGGATTGAAAGCAAGAGCAACTTTTGCGCTATGAATCGTTTGCAACCTCTACGCAGTATCTCTAGCAGATCGTTTACCACGGCCAGACCCCTACTTGCTGCGAGCAACGCCACGAACACAACTAATCCCGACGAATCTATGGCCTCCACAATCTTCAACCTGAGTCGTGAGGTCCGTGTCGATGAATTGCTCAAACGTCCAATGCGGACAACTCATAAAAAGATCATGTACCCTGCAGACTTTACTTCTCTGGATCCCATTTTCGATCACTATCCAGGGGCTATAAATGCAGATCGACCGATGTACTCACATCTGCCGGAGTTGCCTCCTGACACCACAGGTGAGGGTCAAGGTGAAGATGAAACAGAAGTGCTGGCCAAGGCGACTGGTCTGACGACACGTGAGATCAAGAGTCTGATACAACGACCTCTCGTGACTCGCCGTGTGGTTAATCAGACAAGGAAGGGTAAACAGGCAAGTATGTACACCTTAGCTGTGGTTGGCAATGGTGCAGGTATGATTGGCTATGGGGAGGGCAAACACGCAGAACAAGCGACAGCCACTCGGAAAGCAATCACTCAAGCAGTCAAAAACATGCAATATGTCCCCCGTTACCAGAATCGCACGATCTACGGAGAGTTCGACTACAAGTTTCATGCTGTTCAGTTGAAGTTGCGTTCCAGACCTGCAGGGTTTGGTCTACGTGCCAATCATTTCATTTACGAAATATGTCGTTGTGCTGGTATAACCGACCTCTCAGCAAAGGTTTGGGGTTCGCGAACCGGAATGAACGTCGTAAAAGCTACTTTTGAAGCTCTCAAAGCGCAAAAGATGCCTCAGACAATTGCCAAGGAACGAGGCAGAAAAATTGTCGACCTCGAACAAACTTATTATGGCAGATAATGGCAACACCAACTTTCACTATGCATGTCTGTATCGGTACAGATTCTAACCCACCTTCTCATTAGCCTTGCATAGCCTCTTAATTGACAAATCCATGATAGCCTTGTTCTTCCACAAAACATGTCTTGATCATAAGCTATGTAATCTAAACTTTAGATAGTCATTGAACATTCCCCAGAAGGGAGTTTTGTTCGACTAGAGGACAGTCACCACCTCTCTCTGAATCAAACTCATACTGCAAGAAATCTCCTGAACTTGTGATGACAATGACACGAGATTGGCTGCTGCTTAAGGCGACGACTGATTTCATACTACCAGAAGGCATTTTCAAAGAAGCAAAGTCACGCATAGGCTCCCAAATCTCCGTAACTCTATTCGGTAAATATGATCCAAATGTGCCAGCGAAGCTACGACCAAGATTCTGCGATTGCTTCCTGATCATGCCCATGGCGCCGCGCTTGTTATCTCGAGTATTGTCACGACGAACATCTGATTCCAGCGTGGACTCTTGTAATTGCTCGTTGCTCAATCGGAATATATGCACAGTCTCAGAAGCTGAAGAAACCGCGAGGAACGAGGAAGTCATGTCGAAACTCATATTCTGTATTTTCGTCGGTAGACTGCCTCGTCGAAATTGAAACAACTTCTCTCCTGTAGGTAACTGGAAAACACGAATGATTGTTCCTTTATCCGAGGCTGTCGCGAGCAAAGTTCCATTGTTGTTCAATGTCATAGCAGCTAAGGGAGTCTTGTGTGCCTCGATAACATTCATAGACCTCAAGTTGAGCGCGTCGAACAACAAGACGTCCCCAGATACAGGGACTTGAGGAGTAGTGCCCGGTGAATGAGTTGCGCTATTGGACCCAATCGACGACGGTGTAGGCGAAGGATAAGTAATGAAGCAATTGTTGGAATCTGGAGACAAAGCGCAAATCGCCCCAGGATTAGACGAAGTTTCAATGGTATGGAGCAGCTTCATGTTGGATATGTCATAGATGTAAATCTGCTGTTCCAGCACAGCGATAAGTCTCTTTCGATTCAACCGTATTGCAAGGATCGACGTCGGAAATGTTAGCTCACAAATTGTCGATTGCCGCTTAGTGTTGACAATTTGGAGTCTTCTTGGGGACAGATCTGGCTGATCACCAAGTCCTACAAGTGCTACTAGAGATGTGCAAAATAGCATTTCAACCACTCCGTAGCCACCTGAAGCATGAGAATGAATCTTGCCGAATGCATCGACGTTGAATAATTTATAGCCTTCTTCTTTGGTCCCTATGGAGAAGCAGGAGAAGTCTTGGTTGAAAGACATAGCGAACAAATTGAGGTTCTCTGTTGTAGCATCCATCCTACCGGCACTCCTTGATTCAAGTACACAATTCACAAGTTCAATTTAATGAATAATTGTGCTTCAGGCCAGTATTATTGTCATAAAGAGCCCGAAGATGATCTGACGGCCACAAGAAACAGTCTACAACGGCGCTCACTTCGATCGCTATGTGGTATAGTGACCTGGATTTCCGAATGTGGAGCACAGGACAGATGTATTGAGTACCTATTTCGTAGTGGGCAACTTTATAGGCTGTAGAAGAAGACACGTTTCAGTAGTTTGCTTCACTACTTTCATGGCCGCAGCATCGCGCTGAGTTGCTGCAGTAAGTTTGCGATATTTGTAGGATGGACGGCATATAGCGTTATAATTACTTGCCCTACGTAACCCACTGTACCTACCACCTATTAAAGCGCATTGACCGCGCGAACTTTGAGTTGATCTGTGTCACGTGTGGACAATTTCTGGTGGCTTCGCTCAAACCGTGTTCAGCCACCACGACGCCGACTTTCATCACTGAAATACGAGCTGACAGCACCTGGGCAGGTTTCTTGAAATTTGAAATTTGAGTTTACAATGTTTAAGGACATGTAAGCATACATGTACATGTTCATATCTGGCATGCAGGAAACGTTGTCGAACTAGGTCCACAGTCACCCAGCAAGCTACAGGCACAGCTAGTCCACCCCGAACTCGTTGATTCTCATTTAGGCTTCGAAGGTACATGGCATCTGTCTACTTGTGAGATCTCTCAGACGCCCATGGTCATGCGAGAATAGCTTCTCATCAAAATACGAAACCCTTTCAAAGCATTCTCAATGGTTTTGATACTGGATGGTGGCAGCACGTCGGTGCTCGATTATGTCACAGAGGAGCAAAAGTCTGAGTTGATGTCCTCTCCGCTATGGACTTCACAAGCATTGTTCTCTTGTCCCGCGGCGGTCGAGAGTCTGTATGCAGCATATCTTGATGCTGGCGCTCAATTGATATCCTGCATGACATATCAGCAGTCGGAAATGACGATGAGGCACGTCGATAGCATTCCCGATTCATATGACATAGGTATGCGAATTGCTTTGGATAGCTGTCGAGTCGGAAATCAGAATGCTTCAGCAGTTCTGACATTGGGCACACACGCAGCTATGCTGTCAAACGGAGCGGAGTATGCGCACAAATACCATGAAGCAGATCGTGAAACGCTTAGGGGCTTCCATTCCGATCGGCTTCTGAAATTCTCGGGTATGTCCAGCTGGAATCGAGTCGAATACATCGCCTTTGAAACTCTGCCCGACGTAATGGAGGCTGAGATCATCCTTGATGTACTCGACGCACTCAAAGACACACTACACATCTCCACAAAGAAAATCTGGATCTCATTCTCTTGTTCTGGTGATGGCGCTATTGATAAGGTTTTGAAAGGCGTTCAGAGACTTCTAGTTCACGCCAAGATCAATCTGTTATGGGGTCTCGGTATCAATTGCTTCAAGGAGAATATGGCTGCCGTAGTAGCCCCTTTCTGCGACTTACTGAGAGCACCAAAATTGTATGCTGTGATCTATCGGGATGCAGGACCTCAATGGGATCCTGTCAACAGAACTTTCGTAGGCGAGACTATGGATCCGCTAGCATGGGCTGAGTGCGCAGTCCGAGATGCAAGATACAACGGAGGTTCGGTGGTTATTGGAGGCTGTTGCCAGACCACGCCTGAGCATATCACTGCACTTCGAAACTGCCTGTTGCTCGAATCTTGAACGCAATAACAAGATTGTTCCTCGAACGAGCTTGCGCCGCACGTGTCCTAGCACTCTTGCGCATGCAAATGGTCAGAAGTTTTCAATGCCTCATCGCACAAAGGACTCTCTCCAAAACAAACAAGTGCATGTTGAGAGTCAAGATAGCTAAGCTCCCAGTGAAGAAAGTCGGTGAATGTGTCCTCGCGTCAATAGACATTTCGTTTTGGATTGAGCCACACGGGCGACACAGTCGCAGCACAGTCGCAGCTGGTCTGACGTCTGATGAACACAATCATGAGGAAGTTTAGCTATACGGTCCTTTGAACCTGCACAAACAGTGATTGCCCTATGCATTTCTTAGCTATGATTCGGCATTGATCATGATCGGTGTTCTTGAAAGGCATATTGAAGTAGTACTTTGTGCTTCAGGCAGCTTGCCATTTCACTCCTACTGAGACCAGTCACAAATGTAGTAGCCTGGGATTTATCTGCGAAACACTTTTCGCGCCGGAGACAAACAAGATTGGAATCGTATGATATCCTGATCGGAGTGGTGAGATCTCGATTGCCGATGAGCTCCTCCCTGTTGCCTTGAGTTTAGTGTAGATGTACCGTAGAGTTCACCATACCAATTTAAGACTTTCGAACAGCTAACATCGAACAGCATAAGCTTTGCGTAAGCTCGAAACACAGTTGGGTGCACACAGAATGTTGTCCCGATTAGCTCTGTCCAGAACTCTGCCTCGAAGTGCACGATCCTATGCCACGGTCAAGGCTGCTGCAGGAACTTTCGCATCGCAGAAAAATGCAAACGGCAACTACACGGTGTCCATGATTGCTGGTGATGGCATAGGACCAGAGATCAGTGTTCGTGAAGCCGTTCCGATAGAGTGTAGAGGCTGACTACAGTAGCAATCTGTTGTCGACATTTTTAAGGCGGCCAAAATTCCAATCGAGTGGGAAGATTGCGATGTGACACCAATTCTGAAGGATGGCAAGACAGCTATTCCGGATGCTGCAATCGCTTCCATCAAAAAGAATACGGTCGCTCTTAAAGGCCCCCTAGCGACCCCCATTGGAAAGGGTCATGTTTCTCTCAATCTTACTCTTCGACGAACGTTCAACCTTTATGCCAATGTCCGTCCTTGTAGATCGATCCAGGGTTACAAAACACCTTACGATAATGTTGATACAGTCCTCATTCGTGAGAACACCGAGGGCGAGTACTCGGGCATCGAACACGTCGTCGTTCCGGGTGTTGTGCAGTCCATAAAACTGATCACTCGCGATGCTTCGGAACGTGTCATCCGTTTTGCATTTCAATATGCCAGGGACATCAACAAGAAAAAGGTTACAGCCGTACACAAAGCAGCTATTATGAAGATGTCTGACGGTCTTTTTTTATCGACAGCCCGAGAAGTCGCGAAGGAGTATCCCGATATTGAGTTCACTACAGAAGTATTGGACAATACCTGCCTGAAGCTTGTAACTGATCCTGCTCCTTATGCTGATCGTGTTACCGTCATGCCAAATTTATATGGAGACATCATCTCTGACCTTTGCGCTGGACTCATTGGTGGACTCGGGTTGACACCATCAGGCAATGTCGGCAACGATGCCAGTATATTTGAAGCTGTCCACGGGTCTGCTCCAGATATTGCTGGAAAAGGTATAAAAAGCGCAAAAGGCTTGTGTCATGCTAATTCTGATCAGGTCTTGCGAACCCCACAGCCCTCTTGCTGTCTTCTGTAATGATGCTCCGACATATGGCTTTGCATGATGAGGCTGTTCGCGTTGAGAATGCTATCTTCGCGACTCTTGCCGAAGGTAAGGTTACTACTGGCGATCTTGGTGGTAAGTCATCCACTTCTGAGTACACCAATGCAATCATAAGCAAGTTGCAGTAAGTCATAAATTATTCTCATTCGAGGAAAATATGTATAGAATCGTGCTCGGAATCACTTTTCATCAACAGAATTGAAGTGTGCTCCAAGTGAATACATGTGCTCATATCTAACCACCGTAATGCTTCTCGAATTGCTTTCCTCAAATTTAAGCAAATTTCCTTGTGCCTGAACGACGGTCACAGCAACACCAAACTCCCTTGCAAGAGCAATGATTTCCAACTCACCGCCCCACCGAGGTGTATTCTCTAATTCGTCTGTATACGTATCTAGAGAACCTGTTCCGGCATCTTGACATGACAAAAATGGTGTGAAGTCATCCGGATGTCTACGCATATGTTCAGCAGCTCTGTTTCTTAAGCTCTTATACGTTTCGCTGCTGAGATCGAGCTTGGCCAGCTGATGTGCAAAGGCAGAATACAAACAATGGCCGTCTGCGTTTATCTGGCTGATCAGTCTCCATTACAGTACAACTCTTTGCACTCTACATTATGTTCGACTAGTCCCATGGAATCCAGCTTGTTGTTCATCTGTCGCAACTCCTGTGCCTTGAGATCAGGCATAGTAGCTGCCTCGGCGGCGGCCTCTTGGCGTTGAGCTTCCATTTCTGCAGCTCTTCGCTCTAACCGAGCTTTAGCTTTGCTAATCTTCTTTTTGGGCGGTATTGTGGACATGATTATTGGAGCAAAGCAATGGGTGTTTGTAATTTCCTGTACGGCGATCGCTGGTCAAGCCCCGATCGAGTCGAACTGTTAGTATCAGTTCTGGACGACAGAAGAATGTGGACGATTGTCTTTGCTGGTTGAAAACCTGTCTTGACAAGCCTGTTGGACTCAAATAACTTCTCCGGCGAGTAAGGTCGAAGGAGCCCGTTTTCGTTATACCGCTCTGTTTGGCTAGAACTGAGATAGGAAGTCTTTCAGACCCCGTTATGTCGCTGCCATGTTTCTTATTATGGGACGTAATTAGCTCTGCGTGCACACATCCTGCATCCTAGCATGAGTGAAACAATATCGGTGTCCGATTGCAATTGCATGAACAAGAAGAAGGCTTCTGGCTACAGGTTTATCGCGGGGCCGCCAGTCAGAAGATTACAGTATTGAAGTGCACCAACGAACAACGTTTTTTCATACATCAGACGGTAGGCATGCACTGATCACGAGTATGTCAATAAACAGGACTACAGCATAACGTGCCGAGGCGATGATGACTTTGCTTCTCGTGAACGAAGGGTCGTAGATCTATCGCTGGCTTACCGCATCGGCTGGATGCAATCTCAGTCTGTTGAAAAATACTCTATACAATTGAGTTGACGCTTTTGGCATACCTTGACGAAAAAGGACTACTGACAACACTTTTCTGCGACATAGAATCTACCAATTGTACCCGAATCGTACAACTTGTGGGTTGTCGTCGGCACTTTCAATTGTCGGAATAAAGCTGAAATCATTGAGTGATGTCTAGTGCAGCCAGCGAGTCGAGAATGCAGGGAAGTTCGTCATCTCCCTGCGATAGTCAGGACACAGAGGAAATGAGTCATCTACCAACTGAAATTGCACAACGTATCGAAAGCCTTACAGAAGTAGTACATCAGCATCGCACGAGATTTCATGTTTTCGAGGAGCTACTCAATCTTTTAAGATGTCACAAGTTGCATCGACGGCTCGCAACAATACGTCGATTCATGAGCATTTATTTAGCATTAACGGAAAGCATGTGGCTGGAGTGGTTCGAGGACGAGAAAAGCGATCTAGTGCATGACAAAGACGAGCCTGCGCGATTGCACCGCCTGGCACTTGCGGATCATCCAATGTCGGCCGTGCTTTGGAAGTCTTACTTGAGCTACATGTCGAGCACGATGGACGGTGCCCCGACACAAGATAGGGACGACCCATCAGTGACTGGAAAATCGGAAACATCGCGCTATCAAGCTATTGGATTGGAAGCATTATGCGCCATGCAGCACGACTTTCAGAAGGTTTCATATTCTGCACATCGAGATGCATCTAGCTAACCAATTTAGAGCCGTGAATTCTGGAAGATGTATCGAGAAAAATGCCAAGACTCTCTGCTATCGGGTCACATGAATAGGAACTCCTACTTCGCAGTCTTCCTCCAGCAATTGGCAATACCACACGCGGGTCTCGATGAGACATTCACAGATTTTTCTAATGCTGTGACTATGTTTGACAATGACAACTACGAACAGCGTCTGATGGAAGGGAACAAGATCTTCCAATCAACGCGTAAAACTATGGAGACCAGAGTAGACAAAGAGGCACTATTGCAAGACGCTGATTTCGCTGTGGAGGCCTGCGAAAACTATGTGAGATGGCTATCACAGTCGAAGAGCTATCTGCGAGAGAATGTTGCAGAAATTGTGGCATCGCTCACTCGAGTAGCACTCCGGCACCCTAAGTCGCCATCACTATGGTTGTCCTTGTATAACTTTGTCTCAAAATCAAGCCTCGATCCAGCAGCTTTCGACGAGACGACGAGACTGGCCATTCGTCACTGCTCAAGCAATGGGAAATTATGGTCTTGCCGTATCAGGGCGATTTCTAGGTGTACGCACGATCCAGGCCAAGTCTTGGAAGCATGCGAATTAGCTCTCACAAACTTCGAACAAGCAGAGCAATCCACTGATATCATTGATGTCATACGTTCGACGTTCTTATGCTTGAGACTGTTGGCAAACGATCTCGGTCTGGGGATCGCCCCGCCCCTGGAGTTCGCTGGCCTGATGTTTAGCGAATATAAGCACATGGAAGATCCCTTCTTCACACTTCCAAAATTGCTTATTGCAGCCCAAACTACCGGTGGACAACGCAGTCATGCTAGAGATACCTGGAAATTGGCTGCGAAAAAACATAGCCATCAGGCATTATTTTGGCTGCAATACTTTCAATGGGAAATTGGTGCTGGTGAATACGGCTTGGCTCGTAATGCCATCAAGACCGGCTGTTTCAAAACGAGTGATGCACCTCAGGTGGTGTTCGACGCGGCAGAAGCTTTCGAGATCGAGTATGGAGATCTGACCAACTTTGACAAGACACGCGCAGTTGTCAGTAGGGCTATAGATGACTATCACGTTCAGCACACAATGCAGCAGAGTCATGCAACTCCAGAGATAGTACGAACCGAAGAGTACAAGCGGTCATCGAAACACCAGTTAGACGAAACTGAAGTTGACGCGGAGGACGTCGCTGATGGGCGCAAACGCGTGCGACTGACACACAAGTATGATGGCTCCAGCGTGCATGAGCGTCAGCGTGAGTTCACAACAGTCTTCGTCAGAAACTTGAGCCCCGAAGTTGACGAATCGATTATCAGGCGCTTCTTCGAAGATGTATAAGACATCCCAGCATGGAAGCAAGAAAGTTTGCTGATTCCTTTAGTGCGGAACCATCAGAGCCGTGAATCTCTTCCAGACTCAATTTCTGGCCATTGTTGAGTTTGAAGAAGTAGACGGTCAGTATCTATCGAGACCAGATCAGCGCTGACTACTCCAGATGCCTTGGCCGCTGAGACTAAGACACTGAAGCTACTGGCAGGAAAAATGGTTATCGTCGAATCTGCCAAGGATACCGTTCTCTTCGTTTCCAATGCACCACCAACATTTACGGAGGAAGACCTATGCACATTTTTCGCTAAGGTGAGATGTGAAGAGGAGACCTGATCGAAAGGCTGATTCGAATAGTATGGAACAGTTCTGCAAGTCAGATTGCCATCCTTGAGATTCGATCAAGCTCGCAGATTCGCGTATGTGCAGATGAGCAACAGAGAAGAGGCCAGGGCTGCTCTCGCAAGTCACTGTGCTGAGTTGAGCGATTACACCTTGTCTGTCGCGCTGGCCAATCCCCAAGCTGCAAAACGAGGAATAGCAAGCGCTGCGTAAGGACGACCTAGGCAAGGCACTTGGACTTTTTTGCTAATTGTCAAGTGAGGAGCAGCGTGAAGTATTTGTGAAGAAGCTCTCATGGAAAGCAACACAATTGGATATTGAATCCAGATTTTCAGAGTATGGTACCGTGCAATCAATAAGACTGCCTCAAACTCTTTCCAAGAATCATCATGATGGTATAGCTTTCATTGTTTATGAAGAGAGTGCGGCAGCAACCCGAGCATTGAAAGCAAATCAAACCTCATTCCAGAATAGAACGATTGAGGTGTCCATATCGCAGCCTCGAGGTCACCCTAGAGCGCCTCAACCAACATCTCAAAGGAATGAATCACGGCGATCAACCCAATCTGATACAGCTGGTAGACCAAGTGCTTTTGAGATACAAGCCAAAACTCTCGGTATCATGAATTTGCCAGATACCGTCAACGAATCGCAACTTCGTGCCCTTTTCAGCCCTTTTGGTAGTCTGAGGAAAGTAGTTCTCAGGCCCGATCATGCAGGCGCAATCGTCGAGTACGATGATCCCGCTGCTGCTGGTACAGCTTCCTTAGCACTGTCCGGGCGCGAAATTGGGCATAAGACTATGCAAATTGGCAGATATGAGGATCTCATGCAGCAGAAGCCTTCGCGAAATGAAAACAAGCAAGCATCAAGCAGTCTAACCCTGGCGCCTCGACAGACGAGAACTGCCCAGGCACGACGCCGTAACGCTATTCCACGCACTGACTTGCCACAAAGGAGCAACGAACTGGCAGCAAACCAGCATGGAAGAGCACCTGATAGTGAAACTCAACAAGACACAGGAAAGAAGCAAGATTTTTTTCGCAATCTGATCAACCAGGATTCTACGACAAGTGAGCCTGTTACCAAGAGCTAAGAAATACAGGCTTTCGCATTCGCGTGCAATTGCAAACTCACTGTTTCAAGTTGATATGAAGCCGTCTGCTTCGTCCTCGTGCATGTCGTACGTCAAGATATCGTTCGTATCCAAGTGTTCACCTGCCCAAACACTGGACTCTGCCAGTTCTCTTGACGCCGTGGATCCGTGCATTGTAGCTTCGTTCCAAATTCGCTGAAAATAAACTCTCAAGCTTCTGATGCCCCGTACATAGCCAGCGTCATAGTGGTCTGGATGCGCTGGAGGACACGGTACGTCTTTGCTGGACTCCGCCGTGATACAATTCGCGAAATCGACAATTTTGATTCTGATATCTGCTTGGACGCTTTGCTTTGCCGACGAGTCTCTTGTTTGATCCTTAGCCTGGACTAGCTCCTCTTCTTTTGTCTCTCCGTCATAGATGAAAAGAAGACTACTTGCATATAGTCGATAGCCCTTCAGGTTTTTTACGATCTTTTCAAGTGCTGTCAGTTTCTTGAGTATTCTTGGAATGTGATGAACCAAGACGCCACTCATGCTGTCATGATCCTCCTCTCGTCCATCATGAATGAAATTTCGAAGACAGCGTTGAAATTCATAGCCAGCTTTCAGATCGCGACCAAAATATTTATCCTGGAATGTAGACTTGCGAGTGTATCGATTCCAGACTTGCATACCACAGATACGTACGCCCAGTAGTCTGGATGTGGTCATTGCACATTTTTTTCGTTGCGATTTGCGCTTTGCTTCGCTTGCCTGCACGCCATACTGACGTGTGCCCATCTTCAGGTCGAGTACACACGGACGATTCATCCCTTTCGTTAGATCTTCTATGAGGATGAACCTCTGCGTTCGTGTATATACTCCATGCTCATCGAGTACTCCTGTACTTGCTAATTCTTTCTGCTGAATTTCTGATAATCGCTTTTCACGATCTCGGTCAGCGCATTTTTGTGACCATGTCAACTTAGCCTGCTCGAACGTCGGTACCTGAATCTTGTCCATGGAATGCTCAGATTTGTTTCCAACTACACTTGCAGGCGTTCCATCACGTCCGGACGACGTCAAGTGATGATGCGAAAACAATGGACGATGATTATGATCTGAGATGGTATGCTGACGCTTATCAGGTGTCCCGTCCTTGAGGGGAGTTGCCACACTCAAGCCACTGAATGACATTGAATTCACAATCTCAGATGTAGTATCATCTGTCAACTCGTCCATAAGGAAAACAGAAGCTTCGTCATGTGCTACGTCAGACTGGCGGACGCCATTTTGGCACTGTGTCTCTAATAGAGAGTGGGTACCATTGGACTGTGAACATGGTTCCATCAAGGTCCTGACGTCTGGAGCTCCTGTATCGTTGTGCTGACACGCTTCGGTATCGAGAGAGCTACCAAATCGCGATAGCTCGGAGGTCGATGACACGCGATACAGCTGCCCACTAGAATTTCTACGTTTGTTTCTGACACTAGGCTCGAACATGGGAGCATCCGATAGGGAGGACGAGCTCGCCATCTCTCTCAATTGGTTGATCCTGGAAACATCTGTGACGGCAGATTTGCGCATATTTAGGCGTGAATTTGTCGCAGAATTCGAACCAATTCTTCCACGAAGCTGCTTTCTGCGCTTTTCGAATGGCGCAAACACCTCTCTGAGAACTTCTTCTTGCAATTGTCTATTGACAACAGTGGAACCCCAATGTCCACCAGAGTCTTCAGGTAGTGCGGGTTGTGCCTCGTTCCTACGAGGCGTGGTATTGGGTTGTAGCATGTGACTTGGAAATATATGCCTGTTCTGAGCAAAGGCTACTTCAGGGGCATTCGAAGTGTGTCCCAGATCCGCGTTAGCGACAGAATCACGATGTGTGACGTTGAGTACTCCGATGTATTTAGGCATAAAAGGTAGTAGTTCAGGATGGCGCTCCTCTATTTTCTCGTAGAATTCATTCTCATGATTCGCTAAAGGCTTGCAAACGGCACGCTCGGAGAATCGAAAGATTGGGTTATGTCCTCCCACTTGATGTTTGAACGGTTTGAGGGACACCACTCCAGGCACAAGTCCAGTGTCAATGCTCCATTCGATATCGTCATTACTGCGAACATTGTAATCAGCATCCTCGGAAGTATCATCAACTGCCAGTGAATCCGAATCGAAGATCTGGGTGTCGAGTACTTGCACACTCGGTGCATTCTCCGTGCGACTTAATCTCTCAGAGTGCTGAGATGAAGGCGGTGATGAAATCGTGTCTGACAAGTTTCGACCACTCGAAGCAACATTGAACACTACCTGCTCAGTTGGTGGTGCTGGATCTTGATTCACGCTAGAACGTGATGTGATAGATGAGTTGGATTCGTGCTGTCTCAGAACTGAAAGCTCTTCTGTCGCTTCAGAAGTTGCCAGCGATTTATAAGCCGTAAATTCTGCGGTCGTTGAAGTGGATGTTACGTTGAACGAGGATAGTGATGAAGGTTGAATCAGACCCAAGCTGAATTCCTGAGTGCGATTTTCTTGCACCGATGCCGCTGGTGATTCATGCTGCTTATGCTCTGGGACCGTGACATCGGACGAATGTGCCAAAGCGTCATTCTTCGAATCCTTGAAGACTTGAAGGCTTCTAGACGCTTTTCGGGAAGCTCTTTCGTTCTCTTCCATCCATGGCAACTAAAAAAGGACTGCTTTACCAAATTGAGTAACGGGTCAATCGGACAATGAAAGCTGCCACGGCGTAGTCGCAATTTTTGAACGACGAGGACAATCCGATCGTGAGTGTCGCGATGCTAGATATATGGCAGCAATTCGACGCTATAGTCGCAAGCCAGGACTAGGACTACGCATGAAGCTTCCTTTTCCTCTTAATTAAAGTGTTTGACACTAAATCTTTTGAGATCTTTCACAAGTACTAGTTTGTCATCGACTTCGAAAGTGAACCACGACAAGCTTAAGCGCTTGCACGCTGCGGCAAGCCACGACCGTGGCTGGCCACCCGGTAAACCCACAAAACCTTTGAATCTACAAGGTTGAAACCATACTTTACCGTATCCGTGCATGAAATTATCCATGGTTCTGCCGAACTTGTCTACAGTCTCATTGACACATCTAATGATTAGGTAGGAGCTACCTATAAGTCTGAAGAGTAACAAGAACGAATGGGAGCGGGCTAAGATTGATATAGCTCAACGCATGTCCACTCCTGCCGATCAGCTCTCCTTTGATGAGAACGGCCATACCATGGAACAGAGTCATGTAGTCAAGGAGGAGGCCGCCTCAGACATCGGTAGTGTATCAGATGCTCAGATGTTCGAACGAGAACAGGATACTGATGGCGCAAAAGACAGACTTGAAGATCCGACAGAACCTCCGATCGTCCAGGCACCTCACACAAACACAAAAGACCGGACTCTTCGAGAGTTTCTGGGTATGATGGATCAATATGCCCCCATCGTTTGTCCTCAATTCGCTTGTATGATGCCCTCTGACTATGTAGATACCGGACGCAGTGACAGATTATTACTTGAGTCAGGCCGGTTTCGATTGTGAAGATGTCAGAGTGTTAGTCAATTGTCCTCGCGGTAAAAGTCACCCGTTGACAGAAATATAGGAAACGACTACTCGCCCTCGCGACACAGAAATTCATTGCCGACATTGCCCAAGATGCATATCAGTACTCAAAGATTCGTGCTGCTGGAAGCAATGCTCCTGGCACGTCAATTCCAATGCAGCCTCGTGGACGTTATGCAAAGGATCGTAGTCGAGCGGTTTTGACTATGGACGATCTAGGTTGGCGAAGGACTGAATAGTCCTCACAAGCAAGGCTAACCTCACTGTAGGTTCAGCAGTTCACGAGTATGGCATAAGTCTCAAGAGACAAGATTTCATGCGGTAGTCTGCTATTTTTGACTGTCTGATCTTGCGGACCTTGCGTACGTGACCATGGAGTCTGAGTATACAAGGATATGATCAACAAGGTTTCCGCAGGTTTTCCCAAGTCTTTGATCATCCAGCTTTTCGAGCCTGTAGGGAATCGAAGCGGATCTTGCAGCAGATTCCCTGTTGCTTGATACGGCGCGTCTGTGCCAGATGCTGATCATCTCTGTACGTTAATCTCAACAACTTCATGATCAGAGTGGATCACAAAATGATAGACTGATTCACATTCACTGTAATTATAGCCGCTGCAGCATATGCTTGCTGTCTTTTGAAGTGCATGTCTGTACTCGTACATTATAATTGGTGTATAATTGATTTCACGAAATGATCACATCGACCTCGTATATATTATCATGATCAGAAGTCGACTGCTTTACCGTACCGGTAGTGCCCAGGGGCTCCACATACTCCACGAACGCCACTGTGTCCGAGCTACGAGTACTCGAGTACTAGTAGATGCTTTCCAGGTTGGAGCCCTTCAGGGCTGGAGTACCGGCATATTGTAGCCCCGCACTAATTGCGCAGATAATTGCGCCTTTCTCGCCCCTTTTAGCCCGTTGTGTCCACAGCTCTGTCGTGCAGCGGCGAGACGATGGATGTCGAGCTCTACTAGTAGTTGAGGAGTTTCAAAGTTACACTCAGACTTAGCCGGATCCAGCTGCTAGGGCAACAGCCCTGCTATCTGATCTATCCAGGACCTCTAACTACATCACAGACTACTCGATTGTGTCAGACAATAATTCGAAACAATCACAACCCTCCTCGAACTCTGCATGAACGTGATTGGAACAATTGCACTACTGGTGGCTGTCAAGAATTATGTCCGACCAGATTTTCGGCAGTTGATAGTTCCAACCTAAGGATGCCAAGCTTGCTGAACACATTGTATCACTGGTGGAGTTGACCGATCACCAAATGTCTAGAAGAGTGAAGCCACTCTTTAGTCACACACCTTGCTTTTCCAATACTGGCTAGGTCATCTGATCGAAAGAATCACAAGCGAAGATGAAGTAAAACGTGAGAGCAATGCATGGCTGAGGCACTCACTCCCTACCAAATTAACAACCGCAGCAGCCTATCCCGAGATTGTCAGAACAGCTGATCTCTTGCCCCGCACATTTTGGTCGATCCATTACATGACGCCCCAAAGCCCTGGTAGACCGTCAGGCAGGAGTACAAGAAGGCATCCCACCCTCACAATTCTGACTTAGTTCGACTCCAAAAACAAACACCTACTCTCGATCGTCGTCTTCGAGCTATGAGTCTGACACAAACTATAAAATTGAGTAACGGTAAAAGCTACGAGCAGCCGACCGGTCTATTCATCAATAACGAATATGTAAGTCATGCATCATTCGTTGATAAAGCTGGGGGTCCGAGACTGACATCGTCGAGGTAAAGAGTAAAGGTGGAAGTACCTTTGAAAGTGTCAACCCAACAAATGGCAAGCCAATTGTTGCAGTCCAAGAAGCGCTAGAGGAGGATGTCGATGTAGCAGTAGATGCTGCTCGCGAAGCATACAAATATGGAAGTGAATGGCGCATGATGCCGCCCGCATCTCGAGGAGCTTTGCTTAACAAATTGGCAGAGCTTGTTGAGGCAGATTTGGAGCAAATTGCTCAAATCGAGTCCTTGGACAATGGAAAACCGATGATGCTGGCTCGTGGTGATGTTGGTTATGCAGCTGCATGCTTCCGATATTATGGCGGCTGGGCCGACAAGATCACGGGCCAGACTGTTGACACAGATCCATCCCGATTTGCATACACTCGACACGAGTCTATTGGCGTCTGTGGCCAAATCATTCCATGGAACTTTCCACTGCTAATGTTTGCCTGGAAGATTGCTCCAGCTGTCGCTTGCGGTAACACAGTCGTTCTGAAGACAGCTGAACAGACGCCATTGTCCGCCTTATATGTTGCACAACTCATCAAGAAAGCTGGATTCCCGAAGGGGGTTGTCAACATTATCTCCGGATTTGGTAAAACTGCTGGAGCTGCCATCGCTTCTCACATGAGGATTGACAAAGTCGCCTTCACAGGGTCAACTGTTATTGGTAGACAGATCCTCAAGGCTGCAGCAAACTCGAATCTCAAGAAGACAACTCTTGAACTCGGAGGAAAGTCCCCTAATATTGTGTTTGATGATGCCGACCTTGAGCAAGCAATTTCATGGGCGAACTTTGGTATCTTCTACAATCAAGGTCAGGTCTGTTGTGCTGGTTCCAGAATATTTGTTCAGGAAGGCATCTACGACAAATTTGTCGAACTTTTTAAGGAAAAAGCTAAGCAAACGGTTGTTGGAGATCCATTCGCTGAAGACACGTTTCAAGGTCCACAAGTGTCTCAGTTGCAATTCGACCGTATCATGGGCTACATCAAATCCGGCAAGGACGAGGGAGCCAAGATCGAGATGGGTGGCGAGAGACATGGTACCGAGGGCTACTTCATTCAGCCGACTGTCATAACTGGCGCAACCGGAAATATGAAGATTATGCAAGAGGAGATTTTCGGACCAGTGGTCGCAATCTCGAAGTTTACTGACATCGAAGATGTCATCACGAAAGCACACGATACCACTTACGGTCTCGCTTCAGCAGTCCACACCACGAATCTTAATACAGCCATAGCAGTCTCCAACAGGCTCGAAGCAGGAACCGTGTGGGTCAACTGCTACAATGCACTTCATCACCAATTGCCTTTCGGTGGCTACAAAGCTTCGGGCATTGGCCGTGAGCTTGGAGAATATGCCTTGGCAAATTACATGAGTAAGAGTGCGCACTGCGATACGCAAGAAAAGACTGACATGAATAGACATAAAGGCAGTACACATTAACCTGGCAATGCCAAACCCTGCCTGAGGTGCCTAAATGTTTATCATCACCTATCCGTGTAGTCTATCAGGAAGAACGATAATTTTCTGGGTTCTCTGAAATCACAATGCGTGTAGTCTGGTGTCTTGAATAGCTTGATTCGTGAGTTGATTCTTTGTTACGCCACAAGGTCCAGAAACGTTGCCGGGATCTGAGAATCCATCAGCCTGAATGCGACACTTCGGTATATCACTGTTTCATGTTCGAGCTGATATTGTATCATGAGACCAAGGCATCTGAAACTGCTATTGAGCTCCTAGCTACCCGATCGCGCTGCAATTCAGTACGGCTCAAACTTTGCCTGCAGGTACCGGTAGTCCAATCTTGCCAGATGACTTTTAGACTTGGGAGCTCCCGTGGTTGCAGCCGCTGTTCGAGACTTCAAAGTTAAAAAGTTTCTGGTGATTTGGAAGCTTCTGACTCTACAACATATTTACAACACGACTACAAGGCCATCGTCTGAGTGCAACTCTCTCGGATTCGTCGTGGTCGAGTAGGTCCAGAATGACTGCACAGCTTATAATGTACGAGGATCTGGATATCTGTTATCTGCTGAAGTAGTCTCGTTCTTCGCTGGTGTTCTACATTGATCGACTAAATGGGGTTTACGACTTGTATCTCCTGAAAAGGAGGATTTGCCACTTGGCTGACCACACCATGCATACCGATCAGCGAGTAGATATCATGTGCGTAGCATTTGCTTTCACTTCAAAGAAAGTAATGACCTGTAGCTTTATTTATTGTCACAGAACAAACTAGGGTGCAGAGAAGGACCTGCATGAGACCAAAGGTGTCAGTGCTGAAATTGACATGATGTGTATCGACTAGCAATGGAAACCTTCAAGCCCAGTATCGCTTCACTTGATAATTTTCAGCACTACAGTTATCAGCCACCACAAACTCTGCGTGGTCTTCCTACTTTTTGTTTGCAAGTTCCAGCTTCCAAGATTAAGTAAGACTGTGTTTAGAGCAGCATAATAATGTGCTTCAGCCAGCATCTGCATTTATGCATCATCATGGCCACATTTCACATGTCGATCCTGTCAAAATTTGTAAATCACGGTTACAAGAGGCACTGTGGGCTCCACATTTTCTGGCACAACAGACAAACCTCGCATTCCGGTTGCACTACGTACATTCGTGTCTCGACGCGTCCGGTTCGATGACAAGGTGTAGCTGAGTGCTCACATACAAGGCACAGCTACAAGAAAGCTAGCAACAGCAGGATATCGTCTATCAGACCTGCAAGCGAGCTTTGTCCCCCCGTCTTGGTGATGTTTACTCCGATTGGGGAGAAGAGCCGGGTGACGAGAGTTACTCGTCGTGCACGACTCGAAGTAGTGGAACCGGCCGTGCCATCGTTGAACGGCCCACCCTCTTACTCTTATGGTAGTCCCACTGCGGCCTTGCCTACCATGTCACCGACTAACAAGACCCCTTCATCTATCGCTGGCGCTTTCAATAGTGCCATATCAATGTACAACGAGGACAATGCGCTCGATAATTTGACGACAAGCACGAACGACGAAGATACGAACTCGATAACCAGTATACGGCAAAATAGGACACCGCGAAAAAGTACACCTACGTTGGCGGAGATTGAAGCCAGCGTCAATCGTCGAAGATCTCTACGCAGTGCAAGCAGGTCAGTTGGCGCCTCTACCACTTACACGGGTTCACGAAGTGCAGCTTCGATCACCGACGAAGACGATGATGTTTCGTTGGAATATGACGTGACTCAATCATCCCCGCAAGGAAAGATTGGAGAAGAGGTTATTCTTTCTGCACAAGAACTGAGACCGCAAAAATCATCACAATTTGAACACATAAGACCGGCCGTATCGAATAAATCTTCAACAGAAAGTCCTCGCGATTCAGGACTTTATGGCAAGGCTATCTATCAATTAGGGTTCTTCTCTTTTGTTCTGCGCCGCTCATGTCGTTGGCCACTCGTGACTGTTTCGCGATGGTTGAACAAAGCTTGTACGGCTGGTCGAAAACACTTCTTTGTGTGGCCTCTTGTTCTCATGTGTGTTCTTAGCCTATGGCTTGGCCTATCTTCTGCAGTGCCGCGGAACGCAGGTCGTACAGTTCGCCACGTCTATACAGCTCCAAGTCTCCCGCCGCAAAACTTCGAGGAGGTAGTTGCTCGTCTCAAATTCCTAGAACAATCATTCGCAGATCAGTGGATGTCAAATACACGTTTGCAGGAGCAAAAGAGTCAAGAATATGTCACAGGTCTGAAAGAGGTGAGATCTACCTTTGATAATGTGGACGAAAAAGTACAGAATGTCGCAACTCAATTAGAGGACGTCCTTCCTCAACTCTCGGAGCTGAAAACTCACCAGCGTCAGACACAGGAAGCGTTGCGTAAGCTCAACCAAGACCTTGAGCAATTCTCACACACTGGAAATCAGAGTTCCATGCGTTTGATATTACCTGAAGGGAGTACTGATGTATATGAGGAGGAATTACATTTATTGAAGGACAAGGTATCGAGCTTTCTAGCGTCGTTAAATGAACTCGAGACGAAGATCGCTACTCTATCCTCAGCTGAAAATTTACAAGACCAGATCCTGCAACAGCTAAACATTAGTCTCGAACAAGCGCAAGTAGATGACTCTGATGACGTGCTTAAGCAACGTTCGCAGCCTTTGGATCTACGATCGAAGATCAAAAATCTGGTCAAAAGATTCATCCATATGAGGGACGCTCACAGGACAAATGCCTTCGAAGTGGATAGTTTTCGCACATTCATTGAAAAAGAGGTTGCCAGTCACTTACATCAAACGCTTGAGCACAACAAAGCCAATATTACCGGTGTGCCGCGAGACGAATTTTTCCGTTCGCTTCGCGATCTGGAGACTCGCTTACATTCGAAATTACACCTCGACGAGCACGAATGTACTCCTTCGAATGACGCTTCTCCTGATGGTACGAGGTACGAGATTGATAGCAGACTCGAAGCTACTATGCAAACAATTGTTCAAGACGCCATACGACACTATTCGCTAGACACACTGGCACGACCCGACTATGCCTCTTACACAAGCGGTGCGCGCATCAACCCTTTTCTAACCTCAGCGACGTTTTTACATCGGCCTGCAGCTTTGCTTCCTCGAATTATGAGTAAAGTCTTCTACAACATTGGGACAGTTAGATCACATGCTCCAGCAATTGCTATCCATCAAAGTAACGCTGTGGGCATGTGCTGGTCATTTCCAGGACATACCGGCCAGCTTAGTGTCAAATTAAGTGCTCCTGTCTGGTTGACCGATATTGCCATCGAGCACGTCCATCCAGATATCGCCCATGATGTCACTTCGGCCCCCAAGGAGATCGAAATATGGGCACAAGTGACTGATGGCTCTGCCCATAATTCACAGTCGTATAACAATCCCGACGAAACCGAAGATTACGGGAGTCGTGCCCCGGATCCGTCCTTTGTTCATGTCATGGACTTGACATATAATGTTTATAGTGAGTCGGGTAGTGTGCAGACATTCGCAGCACCACGAGCTCACAGGTCGCTCAACACCCCTATTAAACAAATCGTATATCGCGTTCGTTCAAATTGGGGCAATCCCGAGTATACATGCATCTACCGGGTAAGAGCAATGGGTCTGGTCGGCTCGACTAAAGATCAGGATATAAGAATGGACGAAGACATCTGAAAATGACGTGAATTTATCAAATTTAAGCTTTCTGGGACGTGGAGATAAGGTGGTCATAATCAAGATGTTTTCATTCATCTTCATGTTCAGCCATTAATTCCACGTAAAATGACGGCAGCTATGCGAATAAGTGGGCTTTATGAGCACATCTTGGGCAGTACCACACGTGTGATCGAATCAAAAAACCAGTACGTCTCGGTGAACTGATAGAAGGATGCCTCACTAGCACTTTCAGTGAAATTCCATACAATCAACTTCATTGGTCATTCTTACAAATGCATTCCAGTAAAGACGAGACTGGCAATCGAACTTTCACACAGAATGTGAATTTCTGTCAAGTCAGTCTCGTATTGTTCATAAATGCTCGCTCCAGGGATTTTCCATGGCTGCAGACCGATCAGACGAACGTTGTCGTTGAAATGCTCGATTTTTGACACTTCGACAGGCATTCCAACTTCATTTCTAAGAAAACGTGACTCGATACGCAGCTTAGGCAAATCCTGAGCAAGTCTCGTTCTAGCCTGCTCTTGCATTCTCATTGTTGGACTGGTGTCATTCATATTCCATTCGTTACTGTAAAGACCTTGGTAGTAGCCTCCGCAGCATACGCTCAACGCAATGTTGAGATCACCCGGAGCAAGAAGAGAGAAGTGCTTGGCCGCTACAAGTTCTACTTTGGCTAGCTCAGCAATTTCGATCGCAGCATTGATATCCTCCCTTGTACGTCAATGTTCATGATCTTCGATACTCTGGCATAAGGACCTACCGATATTCCGGCAATGCATCATGTTTGTTGACATATTTCAGAAAGTTAATGATTACTTCGGGTGCTTGAGGGACGACATCAGGCGATGAACCGGAGGCTGCAAGACATCGACAACCAAAGAAAGCGCGAGCTAACCCAGCAAAGTCCACAACATCAGTGTCATCTGGCTCGTCGACATAATCTAAGGCCAGAGCTTTCGTATGCACTTCTGGGTCATTGGTCTGCGACCCTTGCATACCAAGATAATCTTTCTGGCCTGTCCTGATACCCCCCAGACTTAGCCATGTATCGAAGACATTCTTTCTCCAAATGGGATTATCAAGCTTCCTAGCTGCTCGAAACTACTATGTTTAGTGCCTTCTCAAGGAAGATGCAGCTACTTTTGACCCTGGCGGTGATAAGTAAATCCTAACAAGGTGAATCCGCTTCCGTCTTTACCTTTGCACACAACTTTCCATCCTTTCCGATGGTGACCTGTCGGCTGCATATAACATGCGCTCGGCCTGCAACTCTTCTCTGGAAAGTGGGCATTCAGCAAAGAATTCCTCGAAACCATCAGCCGTGCTGGTATGCAATACACGTTGTCTTCGCTTTGAAGACTTGCTCCGATAAGATTTGCTTCTGTTCTTCTGCTCAAGCGTGTTCTGATGCTCCATCCTCAGTAGCAGTCCGTGTTGATGTATAGCGGAACTTGTATGAGCTGAAAGGTGCTAGAAATCCTTCTTCTCCTTTGTGGATCAAGGACCAGATAGGCAGAGTGAAGTTCTAGGTCTGGCCGGAATTGCTGCATGACAATTTAGCACATGTCAGGACGACAAGAATTTGACAAACAAACAATTCAATGAGTCCCGAACCAATGATATTTGAGGTTCAGGGATGACAATCTAAGTTGAAACCACGTACGACGGAGGTGGCCGTCCTACATTTTAAGAAGATAACAAGAGAGCATTATCAGGATCTGCACATAAGACTTTTCAGTATTGCAGGAGCTAGTGCCATGCATTGCATGCTCCTAGTGTGTTTTTCTCTTAGTATTTGTGACACTTAACAGAGTAGGCTAGTGGTAAGCTTAGTACACTTTTGATGTTATTGCTATGCCATCTTTATTGTCTCTAGAACACTGAGTAGTAAGAATGCTAGACGTGTTAGATTCAGAGATGCAGCATGTTTACCAGAACTGTACAAATACTTCTACAACTTAAGTACAATTTAGCTAAACAATTCATTAATTATAGCAAATATCTATAGAACATTAACTAGAATCTGCATAATTATTACAGGCTCTCTATCTGCTTGATACGTGTTACGTTGTAGAATAAGGTGTTCTCAGCTACATTACTTACCATCTATCTTTCTTGGATATACTATAGAAACGCATTATAAAGTCTCCAATTACTATTGATTATTACCAAAGTACAATTACAGTAGGGGTCTACTGAAGTGCAACATCCTGAGTATTTTCAGCAAATCTGTTTTGTGTTTTTGACTTTGAATGGTTGTGGCGCAATACACACTAAGTGTATAATATCAAAAATTTGTTTGTGCATAAAGCAGGTAACTACCTGTTTACTAACAGATTTTTAGATATGTCAGTACTCAACTGTTTATGTTATAGCTTCTACAAGAACAAAGGTCAAAATAGTGCTTTCAATGTTTCTAGCTTTGTGCTGCTCTACTGCATGCTATAGTTTTCTTTGAGAAATTTGACCCTTATGACAGTATTCTTCAGCCAATTGGGCATCTGACTATGCATTTCTAGAGTCCTAGCTTGTGAACAATATCTTGATATTGTGGCTTAAAGTTTGTGCCATTGTAAAAAAGCCTTGAAATTTAGTTGTGCTACTACACTTGCAGCTACAGTCTAATAGATATGAAATTGAGACAACAGAGACTAGCATAGATCATCTGTCTATATACAAGTTTTCAGAACTATAGGTCAAGCGTAGAACACATCACTGCACTTTTTGCAAAATGTAACTGTGGCTGAACCTTGATCTTACTAGGCTAATTTAAGCTATTTTTTCAAAGCATGCTCCGGCATAAGCTATCTTGCTTCTTTCTTGCCAAGAGCCTATGATCATAATGTTATATCAGCATAAGTTACTCATGCTACATGGTATCCTTTTGTCTTCAATATCTATTCTACAATATGACTCTAAAGTAGTGTTCAAATGTGCCACAAGTGGCTTGCACAAACGCATGGTTAGCACAAGCCATATCCAAGCAATGATTCTAAAATTTTACACTCTAGTAGTAGAATATCTATTAGTTCTTAACATCAAATTTTAGGATCTCAGATTGTCTGTAGCATTTTCTGTAATGCTCTAAAGAAAAAATTGAATGTTTAAGAATTGGCCAAATTTAGCCTCGGTTGCACTTTGCTAATCTACTACTGTATATTAGTCCTCAATTGTTTGTGTTACAGCTTATATAGACACAAAGATTAAAATAGTACTTTCTTTGCTTTAGCTTTGTGCAGCTCTACTGGAACTGTAATTTTTGAAGAACAAGTAACTCTACAGTAGGGAATCAGCAAAGTGCAACGCTCTGATTACATGTGATTGTTATCACAAACTTTGACGTGCTATACAGGCATCATAATAGATATGATCACGTTGTAATCTGTTGTGAGTATAGTAATGCCTTTCAGCTATCTGTACATAGATATTTGGGTTCATTAGCCTTCTTTTGAGTTTGTCCTGGTCCAATCTATCTACACCACAATATTCATGCCTTCTCAATATTCTCACTTAAGTCCTGCCCAGAAGGCCTGCATTGATTTATCTGTACATAGATATTTGGGTTCATTAGCCTTCTTTTGAGTCCGTCCTGGTCCAATCTATCTACACCACAATATTCATGCCTTCTCAATATTCTCACTTAAGTCCTGCCCAGAAGATGATCACGTTGTAATCTGTTGTGAGTATAGTGATGCCTTTCAGCTATCTGTACATAGATATTTGGGTTCATTAGCCTTCTTTTGAGTTTGTCCTGGTCCAATCTATCTACACCACAATATTCATGCCTTCTCAATATTCTCACTTAAGTCCTGCCCAGAAGGGAAAAACCACAAAAAAAGCGTGATGGTATGGGGCTGCTTCTATGGAGAGACTCTAGGAACACTT